>MU392177.1:212195-396516 GCA_022578495.1 Nemania sp. NC0429 | reverse complement strand
CACCACTCCCCACTCGCTATTTTTTTGTCATTTTTTTTTTTTTTTCTTCCCCATTTCTCCCCCCCCCCCCCCCCCCCCCCCCCCCCCCCCCCCAAGACCAGTACACTAGCCCGAAGCACCCAGGCAATACGAGACCAATCCAATGCAAGGAGATAGCCTTGAGAATGCCGAGGTGCATTTCCAACCACTGTATGATTACCAAAGTAGGCATCTACGAAAACATGAGCAGACCCCAGCCGGAGGCGTGAGAGAACCAATCATCCCTGTCCCTTGCCCACGACCAGATAGCTGGAGGACAGCTGCTGCAGGGACACGATGGTGACCGTCCGAGTGAGGAAGGTCGCAAAGTCTGGCCATCATCATGCCAGGGACTCGGTACGACCTCGCATGGGTATATATGCGTGTGTGCGTGAAGTGGTCTGGCGCATGTGTTCTTCGACACCACATTTCACTACACTACAATACACTTAATACAACATAATACAACATAACACACATAACACACATGCATATGCGTACTGGTGTATGACGACACACACACACACCCATTTCTCTATCTCTGACACAGCCACGTACAACCTCTTAAGCGAAGCGAGGCAGGCTGGGAACAGTCGAGGAAGGCTCTTAGTGTTCATATCGAACACCGGTACTTGACAACCCACCGAGACGATGTAACATATATCGTCTTCTAGAAACACACGAAGCACGTAGGGAGGAAAAGATCGACGCTCCGTGCCTCCACTACTTAGTAACCTCTCACTTATTAGTAACCGCTCAATTCGATTCCCGAGCAGTAACACAGTGACGCAATCGACCTCGTTTCTTACCTCAACCTCCTATCCTCTCACTGCCGTGGAATCTCTAACCGAGTGAGCCAGTCATGCCATGCAATTCCATGACACCTTCCTTCAATCTTACCTACCCCCTCGACTAAACTAAGACGTAGTTGAACGGGCGAGTAGCTAGCCGAGCGAGATACCATCAGCCATTCACAGTTATCATAGCTCCCTACCACCATTATAGTAGTTCTGATGTTCTTACTATTCTACCGCCCAGGATTTCTATAATTCCTGCGCTGCGCGGGGGTCGTCAAGACACCTAATGCAACTGTGTACAAGAAGATTGGGCGGAGGAGTAAAATGAAGATATAAAGGCTTGGGTTAGCGTCAATGAATCACTTATAGTAAGATGATAGATGCCGTAGGCAGGCTGGCAGGCTGGTAGGTTAATTAGGGACTTAATAGCGGCGAGATCTCCATGTCTCCATGTGCGTGCCTACATTACCCCCTCCCTAATGTAACCCAAGCCCAAGAACCTCCAACGAACGCTGCTCGACGACAGGACACACACACACACACGCACACATAGAAGCTGACGAGCTACTGCCTGCTACTCTTCAGCTTACCTAGGAGGGGAAAGACGAGACGTGAAAGAAAGGATCAAACTCCTAAAGGTAAATAGTCAGGCCAGACGTTCGTTGCAGTGGTAGTGGTAATAGTGGTAGAGGTAAAAGGACACGCTGCCGACGGGAAGCTATTATCATCCTGGCTGCACCCTCCACGAGAAAAAAAGGAAAGAAAGAGAGCAGGTGTGAGAAAATACGATGAAAAATAAAATGAACAAAGCTGAAAATAATCCGCCCACGCATTAGATCCCTTCTCCAATCGCGCAGCGAAATCATCGGCCGACTCCGTGTCCCCCCTCACACATACAAATATGAACAAGAATCACAACCATCGGCGTCCGCCGAATTCTTGTATCAGAATGGAGACAGGTGCTAGAAAAATGCGCAGAGTCAAACACAAGAAGTTACTATGTGGGAAAGGAGCAAGCACAGATAGATCGAAAGGGCTAGTAAGACAATAGGAAGTAGAAAGGACTAGATGGCATAATATTCATCCGCACGCAACTGCAACTCAGTTGTCGTCTTATTTGGGTTGGTGTCCGGTGTAACACCCGTAGATACACGTACACACGCATCATCAGGATACCTTTCCTACCAGTGACCACCACTTTCACCTTCCGTTTAGCTTCCAAGGGAAAACTCGGAAAATGTAAAGATACTTCAAGATTCTCTTTTTTGCTCCCGTGTTAGGCAACCATGGCCGCCTATCCCGTCGTACCGTGTGTAGACAAGAGATTTTCTTTTTTCATAGCAAAAGTCGATCCCGTAGTCCGTCCATGATCCCTGTTCTGTTGTACATGAAAAATTCGACGCTCGTAGAATGTATAGCATGCCGCGACAGGTCGCTGTGACCTTCCTTGGGGTGAGTCGTCGTTGGCGTAACTGACCCAACCAAATTGATCTGATCATCACCAAATCTATACCCACGTGGAAGGTGACATATACCCTCTATTTGGCATGCAATGGCACGACACGGCATGACATGTGATGAGAAACCCAAAGCCATCCCGGACTGCCATCTCATCGTCGCTTATTCATCGTCTCGGCGATGGAGGTGCCTCCACCATCGTAGTCCCACTGCCTCTTGAGACCACCAGACTCGTAGACGCTCGCCACCGACTCTTGCCACATGGCCGGCGTGACGAAAGTTTGCACCGGTGGGACCGTATATTGTTGGCGAGCCAAATGGGGCGGCGGCGCAGACAGTGGCGCGTTACCGATGGCTATATCCTGGCTGGTGGGAACTTCGGGAGCACCTGATGAAACGTTTAGAGAATTGGAATGCGAAGTCACCGAGGCCGGTTGGGTTGGAAGCGGCGTACCAAACGTTGAATTCCATTGACTACGGGCGTTGGGATGTCAGCTATGTGGGTACGACGGGTCTGGTGTCTTCCTCACCGATACGGAGCCCAGGAGAGAGGAGGATGGAAGGGAGGGTACTTACTCAAAAATTCGGGATGGGTTCCATGCGGGATGATCTACCATAGGTAGGCTGTGGGAAAGTGGTGGTTGGGTACTTTGGCCCGCACCAAGCATGGACAGTGACTGTACAGAAGGAGAGTCACCCTTGCCGTCCCCCGAGGCCATAGATATGGGCGTTATGGGATGATAACTGACGTGTGAATGAGGACCAGCGTGGACGTCCAGGTGTGGATCTAGAGAGTTGGTCCGTAGCAAAGGGGGTTTAAAAGTGGCGGCGCGAGGCGGACTCGACTGCGTACTGGGATGTGGGCTGCCATAAGGAAAACTGGGTTTCAAGACAAATGGCTTCCTGATATCAGCAGAGAAGGCCTCCCTCACGGCATCGATCTGTTTGAGCATTTCTGGCAGCGGCCAGGACCCCATCGTTTTCTCGAGAATTCTCATGTGTCGTGTGAAATAGTCCCGAGCGTCCGTGTTGATATCCGGATCGGGAGAAGTTAAAGCGACCTGTTGACTTGTTAGGATGACCCGCCACAAATCGGGAAATTAGACAGAAAAGGGCGACGCACAAGATGAAGAACGATGCAAGAGAGGATGCTGTATATCGTGAAGCTGATGCCTCTCTGCATGCACTGAAGTCCACTCAACCCGAACGATTGCAACATGGACTCCTCCAAGCGGCACAGGGCTTTCGCTGAAGCATAAGATATCATCATGTGTGATTTCCACTGCCCGTCGATGCCCATGGGCTCCAAGAATGTGAGTTGAGGCCGATGGAGTAGAATGGTGGCAAGATGATAGTAGGAGTGCACATTCCCGATAAAATGGGATTGTAGCCAGGGCGGCGATCCATCCGAGGGGAACGTCACGGTCATATGTGGCGGAAGCTCGGTCAGCCAAGCCCTGAGCTGGGGGTTGAGCTGGACAAACTCGGGATCCAGGCCCCAATCCTTCTTCTTCTTGACTCGGAGATACGTCGAATTCATCTTGTGAATCATGCGTACTATTCGAACGAAGAATATAAAATCACGAGATATCTGATGTTCGTCTGCGTCAACGCCAGGCATGGGTTGCGGAAGGCTGAAGTCCAGACTCTCGAGCTCTACAGACAAATCGTTTCGCCCTGAGGTACAGCTTAGGAATCATACATAGAACAGTGATAATGAGGGAAAATTACCTTGCGGGGCAGCAATCATCGTCTCACAGACGAAGATCGTCTGCCATACCCGTGTTTTGGTCAGACATTCGGCTGGGGTCGAGCCACATGATTTCCCGGCCTGATGATCCTGAAAATGCTCGTCAAGGCCAAGATCCCGGGCCATTGCCACGCAATGAACAATGGACATCCATGACCGGTAGTAGTAGCCTCGTTTGGGCACTGCTTCTCGAGCTTTGAGGATTATAAGAAGGGCCTGAAGGGTACTTAGTCGCGGTACGTCCATGAAAGAATCGGCATGTTCTGCACACAGGAGCGTAAGTATCGGTCGGAGCCGCAATTGAATGGCGTGGAATCTTTGCAAGTACTTACTGGAAGCAAGGGCAATCCATTGTTGACCTTGCGCAGGCTCATCAGCAAGTCGTTCGGCGACTGCGAACATGGCTTCCAGTAGTAAAGGCGATATGGATTCACGATTTGTGTTCCACTGGCGATATAGTTGTGCTTTGTTGAGGACTGGGACGTAGGGGTGAACATGGGTGAAGTAAAGATCAAAGTAATGGAGAATCGTTTCCTCGTCGGGCATGAGCTCTGGCGGAATCCGTATTTTGGATCCCGGACCGCCGTGCATGGTTGGCAGCGCATTCTTGTATTCGTCAGCCTCCTCAAGGGCGGGCTCTTCCTCTTGGGAGACTACGGCTTGTTTATTGTTTAGGTAGGGTGCTTGGCTTCCAGTTAGCACTTCTGACTCGTTGCCTCAGTGCGTGACCAACTCACCTGTGCCCCTCTCATCAAGCTTCAGCGGGCCTAGGAGATCGGCTAGGTCGTGTTGACTGTACTGTTCTGTGTGGTGGTAGGATTCGGGCGATGATTCGGAATGGGGGCCGGGCATCTCTGGCAGCGGCGGTGTCGGAAAGACGCCGGTAGGCGCATAAGACTGGGTCAGCATGCCGATAGAAGGTACTGATCCATATGGCATATGCTGCGGCACCGGGGTAGCGTCGCCGTACTGCGCTAGGGGGTATACGGATTGAGGAGCAGGGTACGAGCCGGGCGCCGAGGTGTACATGGCCGCCTTGTGGTGACCGCCGGCCATCATGTGTTGCTGAGGCGGGGGCTGCTGCATAGCCATCTGTCGGAAGCTCTCCTGCCCCGCTTCGAAATCGGCCCTCGAAGGCTCGTAAGGTTGCGCCTCGTCGGGTGATCCCTCGTACTGGGCATTGGGGCGCACACAGTGAAGCTTCAGGCGGATGCAGGCGGAGCAGGGCCACGTGTTTGTGGTGGCAGCGTCGCATTTGATCTTCCTGCGCCGACAGCCCTCGCAAGCTCTCATGACTATCGATTCGCATGTGCGTCAGCTAAACGGATGGCAGACAGCGACGACAGGGGGAGCGCATACCCTTCAGCCGCTTGTGGCGGTTGTGCTCATCTACGAAGACATAATCTATAGCCATCATGTTAGAACAACCAGACTCGGATGTGCTGGGACTGCGTCGGAGAGCGAACTCTTTTGGGTCTCCCTGGGAGGTTGGTACGTGGGCGGCACAAACGAGAACGAGTTCACGTGTGCGCTCTGCGGCAGCAGCCTACGCGCCGCGGCGGGATCGTTGGACGACATGGCTGCGAGCGCGACGGATCGATGGATAGACCGAAAGGTTGGTTGACCAAGTCGGTGGCCGATGAGTCTGGCTAGCTGTCGCAACAGCCCTCGCCGTTTAGTCGCGCGCAGGCGTAAGGTCCGGTCATGCGCAAGGACATGTGAAGCCCAGCTTAAGAAAGTCCAGGCGCAACGGTGGAACGAATCGCTCCCTGGTTAGGAAGAGGGAAGGCGTTAAACCTTAGGCGTAATGGGAATACGGTCGTCGTTTTGTCGTCGTGTATCGTCGTGTGTCGTCGTTGGAACCATTGAATCGTAGAAGTCGTCGGTCGTATAGATGTCAATGAGAGACTGTCGAAGCGACTGCGCACAGGAGCAAGAACAGCAACAGGAACAGAAGCAGAAACAGGACCTGAGAGCCTGAGAGTCTGATAGCCCGGGTCCAGAGCCGGATGAGGGATGAGATATGAGAGATGAGGGATGATGGATAGTGGATGATGGACAAGCAGAGAACTTCCAAGTTGTTTGTTTGGTAAAGGGGTGAGTGACGTGAGACTCTGTCTCGGTATGCGGTTCTATGCGTCAGGTACAGTATAAGGCATAAACGAGTACAGACTAGAACTTGTGCAGGGAGGCTGTCGCTGTTGCGCGTCCACGACCAGCGGGATTCCGGCTCTGCCAATCGTCAATTCTCAATCAGCGCCTGGCCACAATGCCGGTCTGGGCCCTATCGTGGCTCGCGAGGTGGCGCTCGAGAATCAGGCTGCACCTTGACCAGTTCGACTCGGCGATGTCGTGTGTCGTCTGTACCGGCGCCAGGGAAGAACCCGGCATTCGGGGGGTTGACAAATGAGGGGAGAAGTCCTTATTATCAAGGCCATTTGGGGGGAGGGAGAAGAGAGAGGGTAGGCCAAGGTGTAAGTAGTGTAGGTATTTGGTTGGTAGGTAGGGAGTGGAGGAGGAGTAGCGTAGGTAAATGGTAAGGTCACGGAAAAGTTACGGAAAAGTACCTACACCTACACCACCTCTACCTTACACAGGGCAGCAAAGGTACCCTCTTGCAGTGGTGCAATAACCTGGAAGCTTACTTCGGCTACGACCATAGCGGCAGACGGCGGGAAGTACCTAAGGTACATAGCATAGTATCATGTGGTTCTTTGTACCTATACCGAGTCCGCCTGCATGTGTCTGAATGTAGGGAGAAAGGTTGTCGATGCCATATGTATTTTCGCTACTTCGAACCTATAACGACTCACATTAAGTGTATCTACCTCCTACCTTACGCTTGCATGTAGTGTACTTCGTCTAATAAGCGGGGGCTGTTTATACTCCTACAGTAGCGTAATTGAAGGAGGGGGGCAACAGTGGTACTACCTGTACATGTACCAGAACTTGCGCAACTGGATTACATATATACATATGTATGTACACTACCTATCGTGAAGTACGAACAAGGACCTACACCATTGGTATGTTTCTATGTGCGATCAGTCTAAGTAATCTGGAAGTGGTTGTACATAAAAGTACACGCTAGGTCTGATATAGCGTACGGGATACTCCTTGTCCCCCTTACCCACTACTTTACCCTTTACCTGGTACCTTAACCTTGTAAACTCATGTAGTGTACCTCTAATGCTGCCCCGCTCTTGTTTCGTGGCTTCTAATGCCTGCAGGGCGGGAGAGGATTCAGTACCAACGAGTTGTTAGATACCCGTCTGGGCACGTTGCATTTAACCAACAGCATAGTCGCTGGCGTGCTAACTATACACGGGGAGGCGTTTACGTAGTGTAGATTCTATAACCGTAGGCTAGCCACATGTATCTTCGCAAGCGTTCTCGACGCAATCTAGCCAATGGTACGAAGTTGCTAAGTAAGTAGAAGTAGGTTAGTTTAAGTATATGTGCCTAACTGCTAAGAGCAGGCGTACAAGAGGTTTATACGTATACGTGTACGCTGTGTGGGGGTACCTTAGGATCGTGGGACTTTGGAAGTAAGGTAGGCAATTATTGTCGACCTGCTTTATGCTAGTAGCACTTCGATTTGTATGTGCCTAGGCGAAAAATAGTGTGCTGTGCCTCGTAGCCCCCGAGACTGTCACGTCTTGTTTCCATGTTGGGGGCCATAGGAATTGTTCCAAGCGCCTGTTTAGTTTTCTCAAGATTTAAGGTCCTTGTGTGGGAATGACCACATCGATCGGCAGTTAGCAATACCTGGAGATTATTGACAGGCATTTTTTCTATACCTGGTCTAAAACCAGAGACATCATATCTCATGGGATACCTACCATGTGTGCACATATCTTGCACGTTAGTACCGCCTTTATGGTATTTATGGTATACCTACGAAGTACTTACCTATCTCTTCGTTACATGGAGTGTAGGCACCTACCCACACTACATCGACTAAAAACAGACGACGTACACGATGTTTACATTAGTATGGGTAGTCAGAGACTATAATAACGACCATTTCGCCCCCAACTAAATGGTTGCATGTGCTACCTAGCACATCATGTTAAGTACCGATATACCACACTGGAAACATTAATCGGTTTGCTTGCAGGTCCTACACTTGGCATGAATTCGCGCGACTATCACGAAGAGCTGACTCGGTTACGATATTTATTGGCCTCTTGTCTTCATCCATGTACCTAAGGTACTTACATACCTACCTACTTAGCTACGGTAGCCGCTCGGCTAAACAATATGCCGAGTATCAATACAGTAAGGGGAAACCCGGATCACCAACCCGGTTGAAAATTTACCAATTGCGACTTGTGCTAGGCGTAGGTACCACTGTAGGTCGATTCCATGACAGGTCTAGAATTAACAGTGGTGAACAATCTGTAACGAACTGCTAACGAGTGAGTATGAGACTTTCATCATGGCCGCGGCCAACCCGCCGCGAGCTTACGCAAGTACCGTGACTTAATGTAGATAGAAACTCACTTGCATAAGTGAGATCAGAGATGTGAGAAAGAGATAGTTCGAACGGCATACGCATATGGCTAGCCAATGAATCTATCATCAACCACTTAGACGAGCATCATCGCGCCATTATCTCTTGTATACGTAGGGACGACCCGGCACTATAACTTATAAAGAGCCAGCTAGTTTATACCTGGGTAGATGGAAAGGGAGGTGTCGGTAAAGATCTTTCTACATAATGCAGTAATGTAGGTAGGATATACTGGCATTACTTCTGAGGGCCAAGACGGTAACAACAGGGCACCAA
Source organism: Nemania sp. NC0429 (assembly GCA_022578495.1). Taxonomy (NCBI): domain Eukaryota; kingdom Fungi; phylum Ascomycota; class Sordariomycetes; order Xylariales; family Xylariaceae; genus Nemania; species Nemania sp. NC0429. Next base: position 387,701 of record MU392177.1, on the reverse strand, counting down.
TAGCCCAACCGCGGACCAGTGAAACACCCAGTTTTGATGCGGTAATTCCATGCGCAAGGCTAAGCGAGTGTACTGTAAGTAGGTAGGTATCGTCTGCATTAGCATACTTGGGAGACCCACGCCGAACATAACCCATAGTGTACCGTCATGCTGGCCACAGATAGTTCGCGCGCCTGAATGGTGGTATTTATTTTCCTACAGCAAAAGGCTATGTATTCTGTCAAAGCCATCAAGGGAAAGATGTGACGCCTGTAATGCTAGATAGCCCCTTGACACCTCGAAGCCATTATACCGCGTCTTGGTAAGGGGTTGAAATAATCTTGAGCGACAACTTTCGAGGCAATGACCATGTAAGCAGGCAAAACAACCACATTTCATTTCACATCTTCTTGCCCACTCTTCTTGTCCACATGAGCCACCCGCTCCTGATCACATTTGATGTCGAAAACAACGAAGGAGACTCTTGAGGAAGCTTGCGTGGCAGCTACTTCGTACACGAACTAGGTAAGGCAGGTAGGACAATATGGATGACCGAGTCAAGATGATTCATTGTTAGTACTATTCTTATACAAATAAATACAGATGAACGGCCCGATCAAGATCAGTTTAACGGCGCTTGCTGAGCTACTTACCCTGTCGTGGCTGGCAGTCCAACCGCTCGCTACAACACAGCAAATACCTTTCAGTATTTGTGTAACGCTAAAATGTCAGGGGCATTCTAGGACTCACGAACATGACGCGCGGAAACTTCATCTCGGAGTTGCGGAGTAAGGCGTTGGTTCCAGGTTGGCCTACACCGTATTTTATACACGTGTAGGTAATTAGGTGGTCGGCATTGGCCGTGCCTTTAGTATCCGACTCGCACGAGGTTAGGCATGTATCCTTATCCCCGAGCCCGTAGCGTCAATATCATGACAGTTAGGGCTTCTTCACCTCCCTTTCCATTGTGATAGCAGTTAGCGGTTCCCCACCCAGAAGTCGAAAAAGAGTGACGGACTTACACTACCTACTTCTTAATGCATGGGGGGCAAGGAGGGTAGCCCACACCTGGGTTGGGCACACACTACCGCGGGTCAGTACCAGGTAGATAACCTAGTGTAGTAAATTTAGGTAGTAAATATGCCTGAGTCGACCTACACTACGCCAGAATTTTAGTGCTGAACCACCATGCAGGGCTCGTGAGGCCTGCGTCGTCACACGCGATATGCACCGCAGTTGGTTGTTGCATGTTGGGACGTTCGGGCGTCTTGGCTTGCGGGGAGGAGTAGGTCTAGTCTCATGCAACTCCTCCACACATTACCTGTATGGATACCGAGATGGTGTACCTAGGTAATTTTCCATGTATATTCTGAGTTGATATATATACCTACTGTACCTTAGGTAATCATGATGTACAAAAGTACCTGCTTAAGGTATCTACACAAGTAGCATTAGACTACCTGGGTATCCAGTCTTGCGATGACCTACCAACCGTATGCCGATTGGGATGTTGAATACCTGTAAGTACCTTAAATAGGTAGCAGCAGAAGAAAATCACTAGAAGAAGCGGGAAGCCTGAAATAAGGTGGCTACCAGACATCCCTGTTGTATAGTTGCTCTCGAACTCGTGGGCCACAGGCTCCAAAGGGTTGCAGGCGGCAGGCTGCAGGCCGCAGAGTGCAGCCTGTCAAACACGTTCCGCGTTTATTCTACTTCGTTAAGTACTGAGATGTGACGATTGAACGAAGTGCTTAACTACTGTAGACAGAGCCGCATCTGATGAACCGACACTCTGGCTCGGTGCAAACCAGCCTTAAGGCGACCAGTTAGGATTGAGCAGCTGGCTAGATGCGGTCAAAACAGACTCTGGTCTAGGTATCGCAACGCGGCGGACAGGGCCAAATCGAGCAATAGCTGGCTGAATGCGTGGCCAGCTCCGGTCGGTGCGGTGCGAGGAGACGGGACGATGCAGGACGTTCGCTATTACCTACATTCGGGCACCTAAGCTTAACAGCTTAGGTACTTCCCTACCTTTAGATATGCTAGTCCCCGTTGGTTGCCAAGACGAAGGAAGATGGGATGAAACTCATCTCAATCCAGTACAGACCTGCGTCATAATTAAGGACGGTCCTTAATGTGCTGGAACAATAACTAATCAATACCTTGGAGGAGTTTAAAACATGGCATGTAGAAGTGGGTACCTACACTAAGTATGTGCGCCTAGATGCGATGTTTATAAACGAAGTACCTTACGAATACCTAGGTACCTGGGAGTAACTAATACACATGTAGGTTACATGTAGCCTGTAGGTACTTGGTAGGTACTAGTAGCCACCCACAGAACTTGAGCAAGTGTACAAGTACGAAGTAAATGTCTACATCCATGTAACTAAGGTACCTACTTCGGGCACCTAGTGGGAATAGATGTATGTAATTAGATAAGGTATCGAGCTAAAAGGTACCGCGCATGCGGCTTATTACCTAGGAGCAACCTTGAAGCCCAGATCCCTCCTCTCTATGTACGACGGGCTACACGTGGATACCTACATGTACCTCGATCAACAGGCGGCGGGTTGGTGCCTTGGAAAGAATCGATCAGCTGGCATATGGCCTACCAGCTGGCGCTGTCAAGCTCTTGTTCTAGAATACCTACCACCTTAACTTACCCGAAGTATTTCGTAGCTGATTCGCCATCCAACAACATACCTACTTTACTTACCAGACATACATGCCCACGGGACTGCAAGGATACACGATTCCGCGCTCATCAGATCTACTGGATTCCAACGAGCTGATCCATCCCGCCCTCTTCACCGCTGAGCCGAGATGGACAAGGACAATGCCAATCCCACCATCCTGAACGTGTCGGAGTTGCCCACGCGACAGGGCAAGAAGAGGGCCGCGGCACCGAGCAAGGATGCCGATGCTGGCTTGGAACTAGACTTTGTGCTGAGAAGGCCCGAGTACCTCTCCCCGCCCTTCTGCGACCTGTCCTGGACCTCGGATGACACCGAGAGTGATGATGACTTTACTATCGAACCTATTGATGAACAAGAGATCTATGGTAGGCTTCCTCTCTTGCTTCACGCTCTATGACCCATCCATCCATCATCATTGAATGCCTCAATTATGACCGCTGTCTATGACGGAGAGGGCGCCCCATGTCGTTCCGTTTTGTCCCGTCTTGTTACCGATTTGCTTGGGCCGTGGCAAGCAGAAGCAGCATCGTCATCACTATCACCCACCGTCAGTCACTGCATGTCTCAGCACTACCGCCACTGCCACCCATTAGACACGTCGGCTAAGATACCACCTACACATAATACTATCTAAGTACTGGGCCGATATCAGGGATCTCTGATTTTTTTTTTTTTTTTTTTTTTTTATCAAGATAACATACATATCATCTATCCTCTTGTAAATTGCTCGTCTTGTTTGGTTTGATTTGATTTAAGCTGCTGGATAGCCGCCCCAATGCAATGTCACACGCCTGACGAACTTCAGACGACTGACGGCTTGCAGACCTCATTTCGACAATCTCCGACCCGGAACACCCGTTGTCGCTGGGCCAGCTCGCTGTGGTGAATCTGCCAGACATCCACATCACCCCTTCTCCTTCTGCAGCCGCAGATCCCGACACGTTAACTCGGGTACTCGTCAAGATCACGCCAACCATTACTCACTGCTCGCTCGCCACTGTTATCGGGCTTGGTATCAGGGTTCGCCTTGAGCAGGCCCTGCCTCCCAATTATCGTGTCGATGTTATGATCAAGGAGGGAACCCACAGCCAGGATGACCAGGTCAACAAGCAATTGGCCGATAAGGAGAGAGTAGCTGCAGCCCTTGAGAATGCCACCCTCAAAGGGGTGCTGGACAAGATGCTAGAGACCTGCACCTGAGAGGCAACGTTCCAGTCCATGTTCATCGTCATGGCCCTGTAGTTGTCGCCCATTCTACAAGAAACACTCTCTTTGACGCATTTAAGTGTGAATACACAACACGTGACAGTCCAGTCCGACGTACATAAACAGGGGCTTTGCCTTGGACTACTTGCTTTCGACCACGAATCAGGTTCCAGGATTCCTCCTTGCTGCGGCTTCTGTTGCTTCTCAGAATAAGTTGCAAGGGCATATGCTGCTCTTCCACTCTGCGGATATTGCCATGGAAGACGGCAACACAACAAACCGGCACACCCATGGACTATAAATAGTACTATGGAAAGGGCAGCCGTTCCACCATGTCTATGCTAGTGTACTCTGTCCATCAGCCCCTAGCCGATTCACTAACGTATATGCTGGCAACACACCCACATGGCATTCTAACATATGGTCGATAGTTACGCTATAGTACCAGGTGGTAAAGCTATCTGCTTTCGCTGTATCTACAAAGTCACAGAGCTGTATAGTAAGATAGGGATGTGGGCCGTCCGTGCTACCCCTAAGCCTGTCTCGTTCTACCTTTATTCTTAATAGGCGGTATATACCTAGTGTGCGATTAGTTCCCAGTCCAGGGATAATTGCCAGCTATAACTGCCGTCCAACAACGGTCTCAGACGCCGAGCCATACTATGTATGTATGCCCAGGCATCTTGCCTACCAGGTTATCTTAAGTAAGTAAGTAAGTATGTAAAGTATGTACCTTTGGAACGAATGAGGAGATTACCTCAGCTCCACGCAATGCAATACCTACAAACCCTCATCACGCAATTCTCGCAAAAACCCACCACAGCACTAAATACTAACAACATGCGCCGTAGCCCATTTGCATACACCACTACCTACGGTAGATACCTGCTGGTGACCCTGACACTGGCCATAACCTAGCTCATGGTCAGCAATCAGCTGGCATGTGGTGGCATAGATACTTGTGTAATTCGGGCACAAATATCGAGTACTAGGTACTACCTGTAGGATCGACGAGAGTTGACTCGTCGATAGGTTGCTGGGACTAGGTGGTGTGGTTGGCTGTATGTAAGAGGTAGCTCACAGCAGATCGTGACTGGCTTGCTTCCTCCTGATAAGGATCTGTACAATGCAGTCATATACAAGTAGGTAGGAACAGGTAGGTAGGTAGGTTTAATAGATACCTGATACGCTGCATGACAACATGATGGCTAGAAGACACGGCGGGCAATCGGAACCGGCCGAATAGCCGAGTAAGTAACCATCTTATCAACTCTGGGAGAAGTACTTACCTACTTACTTGTCAGGAATAGAAGCCTGAGATACATACCTTTTATTTCACTCTCAATCGGCAACAGAGGTTCCGTAGAGCCCAAGATCTATATATATGTAGTCGTTCGTTGCCCGCTACTGTCCTTCCTTGTAGTACCGCAGCGGAGTTGAAATTATATTTTTCTCTCCTTTTTTTCTCTTTCCTCTGTATCTTACACTTGTTTCATCCTCTTTTCTTCCCAAGAACCTGTAGTTTTAAACGCTATACGCAACAACTGCACTGCCCAGTACAGAAAGAATAGGTGCCTGTCATAACGTCCAACTGTCACGTCAACTCAAAGCCAATCGACCGACCAACCAATCAACCAACCAATCATGCGTCCAGTCTGTCTGTCCATAACAGTGGTTCGTTCAGCTCAGTAATTATCGATCAGCAAGTTTCTCTTCGAAGTCAGGGCCGTCGGTTTGGACAATCAATGGTTAGGTAAGATGCCATGCTCTGTATATACACACACACTCGCGTATATCAACTCGAACAACAGAATAACTAGAGTCGCTTCTAGTTCTCTACCTGCCTGGATATCGAGTTAAGCTGGCAGCAAAGCACGGTTACAAAAGGTATGCCGTCTCGTCGTGTTAGACTGGCATCACTCAACCCAGTCCAGTCAGTAGGCTACCTACCTGCCTATGTGCCCCTAGGTATATAAGTAGGTAGATGTGTATATGTAATTTTCATCAAATAGAAAACGCCCGGCCTTGTAACATGTTTTCCATAGCAATTCAACTCCGTAGTGTGTGCTCCGCGTTCGAAAATGTGAAACACGGCAGCATGGCGACGAACCAAACAAAAAGATATTTCCTCTCTCCGGCACTTTCATTACATGACGTTAGTATCCTATCGCCCTGTGTGCTCAGCATCTTTCTGGTCATGGCTGCTACTCGACCCCAGCTTTGGACCAACCGGTTAGCAGGTTCAAGGACTCCCCAGCGTCCCACTCTCCATGAGGCTCTGATAGAAGTCGGGTTCGAGAAATTTCGCGACGCTGACATCTTCGCTGAGGCCCTTCCTCCGCCTCGTCTTGAGGACAAAGTCACGCGCTGTGGCCTGGGCATCGGCAGCTTGCAGCGGGAGTAGAATAACCTCCTTATCTAGAGGGTCGCCCGGCACTTTTTGCCACTTATCGAAGACCAGACTAACGACGGCCTGCCCTTCGGTTTGAATCCGAAGGTCTGTCTCGAAACCGAACGAATCGATCACGGGGATGAGGCCCTGTACGCGGTAGAGTGGCGTCCCGGCCACTGGGCCGTCGGCGAGCACATGTCCGCGCCGCCGCGCGAGAACGTTGTACAGCATCGGCACCGCGTCCTGCGGGCCGACCATCGAGCACGAGTACAGTGGTTCCATGAGGCGGGGAGAGGCCATAAGAAACGAGCTGTAGCACGCCCGCCGTGCCGTCGGGATGATTTGGCCACCGCCACGGAAAATGGCCTCTTGGGCGAGGACGGCGTCCGTGATGCGGAACTTGGTGTTGCGTATAGCTGTCGAACAGTATGCATTAGCTAGGAGTACTGAACTTCAAAGGCGTCAAGTCATGCAGGCGCTGCTGCACGCTAGGCGGATCCAGAGGAGAACAGGAAGAGACAAGGATGCTACTAGCGTCCTACCACTGATCCCAAGACCATGAACTGCTGTTTTGGGCTAGGTACGCTGGAATTTGTGGCCCCTGGTTCAAATCACTTTCCTCGTGTCCCCTGACGCAGAGAGAGCCATGTTGATGTTGGATTCCTCATCATCGGGGTGCTCGGGATCTCAGGCCGAACTACCTAGGTAGTGCTCGAGCTACTTGGTCGAAACGGGCGTTCCCTGAGGCCATTGCCACTTACTTTCGCGAGACCAAGCAACGCGCTGGGGAAAGGGAAAAGGGACAGTCGCGCATACTTGCTTGCCTCGTATAGACAGACACCCGACATGGGGGAAGCGACAGGAAGTGGAGAGGCGGTAAAAACGTGGTAACGTGATGGGAGGAAATTCGTAGTAGAGGCTGGATGCGACTTACGCTCTTCACATAGCGGGCCTTCCCGGGTTGCCCAACTGAAGCCTTGACGAATCGTTTCTCGCACACTTCTCAGCAGCGTCTTATCCACCTGCCAAAAACATTAGATACCATGCACTGGTCTGGGAAATGGCAAGCTGAAGCGCGAAGGGAAGGGTGAGGGGATCGCCTTATGCGGGTACACGCGGCAACCCTCCCAATTCATCGTGCGTAGTAAGACACCATGTGCCTCTGACGAGAGGGCGACGAAGGAGGGCAGGGCTCAGATCATGGCTTGACTTACCTCGGCTAACGTGTCATCCTGTAGTATGTTGGGACCCATCTCATCGGGACCAAAGGCCCATATACTCCGGGCCGCCAGCAAGTCCCAGCCGTAGCTTTCCTGGAAGAACTTGCCCACCTTCCGGGCGCCGTCCCGCATGTGAACACGACCGCTTTCGATATCTTCGGCGATGCCGTCATCGAGTGGCTCTGCGATCATGGTGATCTTATTCTTTTTATTAGGCGTTTCAGCGTAGCATTTCGTAGCCGACATCTCGTCGACCGTTTCGCAGAAACGAGTGACAGGATCGGAGACCTTAATCTCCATATCCGCGTATAACCGGCGAAGGTCATGGAGGACGCAGTCCATATACAATTCGCCAGTGCCAAGGATGATATGCTCACCCGACTCCTCGACCTTTGTCGTCACTAAGGGATAGCTCTTGTTTACTTTCCTAAGACCATCGAGCATTTTTGGCAGCTCCGATGGGTTGATGGGCTCGACAGCCACCTTCAGCACAGACTCGGTGAAATGTGAGACTGGTTTAAAGATGTAAGCGTCATCCTCTAACTTCGGTGGGACAATAGTGGCCGACTTGACTATTGAGTTATCCACGTCGCTGAGCAGCACTAAGCTGCCGGCGGGGACACCATCCGTCTCAACATTATAACGTGTTTCGGCAATGTAAACGCTACCTATCGTTGCCATGGCCATATCTTCCTCGTCATCGATGGAGTAGCCTTCACCTAGGACGCGTACCTGCATGCCGGGGCGTGCGATGCCACTCATCACGCGGCCAAACGAGTAAAAGCTCTTCGCGTCGGGCGCATTAAAAAGCTTTGTCACATAAATCACCAAAGGCCCGTCCTGGTCACACTTTCTTATAGATTCGGCCACGTTCGTGTCTAGGGGCCCGGTGTAGTGCTGTTGCAACTTGGTCTCGGCAGCTTCTACCGGCGAAGGGATATGCTTGACTACCATGTCCACAAAGCCGGTTGATGGGCCGAAAAACTGTTCGCAGACGAGTTGGAGGAGCACTTTGGCATCCATCCTGTACTGCGAGGGTTTGAGCTCTATGCCCAATGACGCCAATATGGGCTTAAGCTCTTCAGCGCTTCGACTGATAGTATGAGAGAAGACCTTATAGATAGGGTCAAGGACGAAGTGGATAAAAGACCGTTGCGCACCCTCGCTGGGTAAGGGCTTCCGACTGAAGGTTCTCTTTTTTGGATTAAAGTAGATATCGCCCCAGAGACGCTTGGCGAGCTCTTCGGTATTTACGCCGGGGAAGCTGTCAGCGTACATCTTAGAAAACGACTGTAGCGTAAAGCACCACCTCATCTCGCTGCAGGCAAATAGGACGTTCCCCCTCTCCGGGCTCAGGCGCTTCGCCTCGGATCCGGGTCTCGTGTTTTCGATAATTGTGTTCACCTCTTCGATAACGTGCTTGAGCTTGAAGTAGGCATCGCTCGGGGGCAGTCGCAGCTCCACTATTAAACGATCCATCTTGTTGACGATCAGCGTCATAGGGATGTTTTCGAGCACGGCGTGCTTGATAATCTGCTCCGTGTTGACCTGCACACCCTCGACAACATCGACGACGAGGGCGAGGCCGTCGACAAGACGCAGGCTCGCGGCCACCTCGTCCACAAAGTTCACATGTCCCGGGGTATCGATTATGTTGAAGAGATGGGACTTGCCCTTGGTGCTCTGTAGCACAAGGCTCATGGGCGCAGCCTTCACCGAAAGACCCCTATCCCGCTCGAGAACGTGGGTGTCGGTGTAGCGCAACTGCTCGTCCCGCTTCTTGCCCATACGCTTCTCCAGGCGGTCGGCGATGTTGTGCGTCTCGAGTACAAACATGTCCATCAAGGCCGTCTTGCCGTGGTGCAGATGGCCCGCCAGGGCGATGTTTCGGATCTGGTCGGGGAAGTTCATCAGGTCGCCCATGAAGTTGCGGTCGAAATAAACAGGAGGCAGTTCGGCCTCCTCAATGGTGAATCTCTTCACCTCAATGGGCGCGATGATCGGCTGGGTCAGGGGCTGGGCATCCTCCTCTTGCACGAGCGTCTCAACGTCGGCTCCGTAGACCTGCTCAGCTGTGGGATAATACTGCTTATCCTCGTGTAAGATGACGGCATTGGAAGGGCCCTCGTCGTCGACCTCCATCAACTCGTGGCCCGTCGTCGCGGGGGCTTGCTCGGGGTAGTCGTCGTCGTCGAGATAGGCGCCCGCGTCGACGCCATGCTGGGACTCTTCCTCTGACGCGTCGGCATCTTCGCCGATGAAATTGCCAAACCTGTCATATAGAATAAGTACCTGGCAGTGGCAAGGAGACAGCCAGAAGAGAGAATAAGAAGAAGAAGAAGAAGAAGAAGACAAGAAGAGAAGGTTCTTATACGTACTCATCGTAGAGGTCATCCATGGCGTCAACACTGACTGCTCTGCTCTAGGCTTGTCCGGACTGGCCTCGGTCGCGATGATGATGGCGAGATGCAAACTTCCCAATTTGAAGTGTCCCAGCTTCAAACAAGGTGGCCCGGCAGTCTTTTCGATGGGAGAGGCACCAATACGAGTACGGTTATGTGGTACCTGAAGTATGCTGGGTGAGGCTTAACAACTTACTTAGGTACTTTGACCGAGGCGACTGGCGCGTTATCTACCTTAGTACATGTAGGTTGTATCTTAGATAAGGATAAGGCGAAAAAGGCAGCGCGGACGAGGCTGAGATTGAGCAGCGTGAATCCCTGACGTTTGGCGTTGTGGGTACGTGAGATACCTAGATACATGTATCTCGACCTATCCGGGTACGAGTACGAAGTACTGTGGCTACCTTACCTGGTAAGGAATGCAAGGCTGGGACCTTGACCCTGCGAGCCTCTGGCCATTCGGCGGGTCTTTTTTGGGTAGTTGCCGATTCGGAGAGGCGATAAGACCAAGAGGTGCTTATCGAAGCTGTCCCGCTTACCAATTTTAGAAGTGCCCCGCCAAAAAGGCACCTACGGGTACCCACTCGGGTGTCTAGCGCAGGTAGGTACCTAGATTCAGAGTAATCCAGCTAACCTAGCTGCCTTCATTCTAGCTATATTTTGTACCCCTCCAGGGGCCCTTCGACTCTCTCCCTCTCCATGGCATGGTTCGCCATCTTAGACGACCCAGACTGGTCCAATTATGTGCCTCTTCCTTGACGAATAGTAATCCGATATTCCTCTTTTTCCAGAGAAGCCCGAGACTCCTATTCCCATCCAGTACAAAGAACTCCGGCCTACAGGACTAGTCGGGCGGGAGAGGGGACCTTGCCCTCTTCTTGACCCCCCGTGGATAAAAACGTGGACGCGTGAGATTGTCCATCACTTATCACTTATACACTGTCTCTCTCTCTCTCTCTCTCCTCTTTCTTCTTATTCTTCTCTTCCTTCTTCTTCATAATCATTCTTCACCGTCACCCCATCCCATCACATCACTCCCTCGTCACCGCCTCGATAGCTACTATCTCTCTCTCACTCGACCTCCGAGCCACCTCTCGCTCCGGTAGCCGTTACTCATAGCCATAATCCCTCTCTCTCTCGTCAGTCAGTCGACATGTCGGGTCTTCCGCCAGTCTACATCGTCTCCGCCGCGAGGACACCTGTTGGGTCGTTCCTTGGGTACGTATGCTCTCCTCTGCTCCCCCTTCCTCTACCCCTCCATCTGTCCTTGTCTCCCAAAAGCACTTGACCGAGCTCACCAGCCTCTCCGCAGCACTCTCTCGAGTCTCAGCGCAACCCAATTGGGTTCCATCGCCATTAAGGGTATGTTCTTCCTCCTCGCCTGTTCTCCTCCTACGCTGCTGACATCGGGCCTGGTGTACAGCTGCTGTCGAACGTGTCCCCCAGATCAAACCCGAGGACGTAGAGGAGGTCTTCTTCGGGAATGTCCTCTCGGCAAAGTAAGCACTTCCCCGAAATCCCTCTCCGACCCTCACACGAGAATCTGCCCCGGCAATGGCAATGGTAATGACAATCCATCCATGCTGACCGTCGGCCTCACAGTCTCGGGCAAGCCCCGGCTCGCCAATGCGCTCTCGGCGCCGGCCTGTCCAACACGGTCCCCGCCACTGGTGTCAACAAGGTGTGTGCCTCGGGCATGAAGGCCATCATCTTGGGCGCCCAGACCATCATCACCGGCAACGCCTCCATCGTCGTCGCTGGCGGCACTGAGTCCATGTCCAACGCCCCTCACTACCTGCCCGTCCTGCGCAACGGTGCCAAGTTTGGCGACCAGAGCCTTGTGGACGGCATGCTGAAGGACGGTCTGACGGACGCTTACAAGAAGGAGCACATGGGTCTGTCCGCCGAGCTCTGCTCGGACGACCACGGCCTCTCGCGTGAGGACCAAGACACCTACGCCATTGCCACGTACCAGCGTGCCCAGGAGGCCACGGCCGCCGGCATCTTCTCCAAAGAGATTGTGCCCGTCGAGGTCAGCGGTGGCCGCGGCAAGCCCCCAATCAAGATCACCACCGACGAGGAAGTCAAGAACCTCAACATCGACAAGCTGAAGACGGTAAGGCCCGTGTTCAAGCCCAAGGACGGCACCGTGACCGCCGCCAACGCCGCCCCTCTCAACGACGGCGCCGCCGCCCTGGTCCTCATGTCCGAGGCCAAGGTCAAGGAGCTCGGCGTCACACCCATCGCCAAGATCCTCGGCTGGGGCGACGCCGCCCGCGAGCCCGAGCGTTTCACGGTAGCGCCTGCCCTCGCCATCCCCAAGGCGATCAAGCATGCCGGCATCTCCGCCAACGACGTCGACTACTATGAGATCAACGAGGCTTTCTCCGTCGTGGCCCTTGCCAACATCAAGCTCCTCAGTCTCGCACCCGAAACGGTCAACGTCTATGGCGGTTCCGTCGCCATTGGTCACCCGCTCGGCTGCTCCGGCGCCCGTATCGTCACGACACTCACCACCGTCTTGCGCGAGAAGAAGGGTAAGATCGGTGTCGCCGGCATCTGCAACGGCGGTGGCGGCGCCAGCGCCATCGTCATTGAGAGTCTGCAGTGAATCTCTGCACCCGTTCCGTCGTTACTATAAAAGTTACCCCATCCTATCTATCTCTACATCTTCATATCTATACTTGGCGCTTGGAGAAATGGATCCAAGGAAACCAGCTAGACAGGAGAAAAAAAGGCGGAGGAGAACAGCGCAAATTCAGTAGGGATAAAAAGACACAAGGGGCTCACATGCCTGGGATAATGTTGGCCTACTACCACTTACCCTACCTACTGCCGCATGAAAGAGCGACGAGACGAGATGAAACGAAATGAGACATGACTAGGGACGACAGGCCCTGGATGAACGGGCGTGTGCGTACTAGACAACGCGTGCGCGCTATGGTGCGGCTGAAAGGAGCACCAGAGAAGCAGATGAGTCGTTTAGATCAGTTACATAGCGAAAATAAAAAAAAACTTATGACCAACTGGATGGACTAATCACAGTCCGGGAACAAGCCTCTATTCGCGTCCCTATCCTTACCTCTACACTTCCCCTCCCCCTTACAATAACGACGTACTGACGCAGGTAGTATTTCTGGCTACTACTATTATGTAGTTACTTGATTAAAGTACCTTATCTACACGGAGACCACGACACATATAAGACACAGCTACATACTACATACCACATAGTAGCCTAGAGGTTAGGCGGCTCGGGAGAAAAAAACTTAAGAGAGGACAGACAGACAAAGTTTAATTTTCTCATCCGGCCGCACCGCGTACATGATGCATGCATACACAATACATGCATACATAGCCCTACCTGCCACGTTGAGATGCGAACAGAGATAGGTAGAGATATATATAGGTATATAAGGAGAAGATAAATTAAAAAGGAACTCCTCGCGTATTTGATTGTGTGGGAAAAATAAAGCTAAAAGGAGATGAACTACAATTCTTCGACGATTCTCTTCGACGATTCCCTCCCCACCTCCCATCTCCGCATAATGACGGAACGCTCGCTCTCTACACGTCGTCTATCTTAGTACCTAAGTTGCTAAGGTAGGTATGCAATTAGGTATGCCCTTCTGCTCTGCACAAGAAATGATTGAACAAAGCGAGAACCGCCGCCGCCGCATCAGATCGGATCAGATTAGTTCGAAAGAACTCCGATCCGTCGGGCGCAGCAGAAGGAAAGAAATGAGCTAGTTAGCCAGCTCTTTCTTGTATGCGACGCTATATTCGTAAGTTGTTTTTTTGTAAGATGAACTCCGTTCTCCCTTCTCCTTGCCTCTCGCGCGCCCCCACCCCACCTCCTGGGCTCCCCGTTGTTATGTTTTATATCATGTCGAATCCAACGCCTTAACACCTGCTGAAGTGTATGACTCACGATGCCTCGCAAAGCAGCAGATACGAAAAACGCTATCGCTGTGCATGTAGATGGGCAGACAGAGGGCAGGCTCGCTCAACTGTGAACCTGGATTGAGAATGACTCTGGAAGAAGACGGCTCCAGAGAGGTCGACGGGTTAGCTTGGACGCTCATGTCGTGTTCTGCATCTCTTCGTCACCGTCTCTTCGGACGTTAGTGGGGGCAACCCCGTCGTTGAACCACTTCGCGAATTTCTCGTTCACCTTTTGGACTTCGTCCTGCCTCAAACCGCGCATCCAAGCGTTGTTCATGACCATCTTCTCTCGGAATAGCTGCTTGCGGTGCTCCGTAATGGCTTGTGCCCGTTCTTCGGCCCTCTTCTTCTCTCCCTCGTCGTTCGGAGAGGTGCTGTAGACAAAGTACTCCGAAGAGTCCTTCTCCCAGGCGATCTTGTTCGAGTTGATACAGATTCGCAACACAAGTCCTTCATCATATTTCAGAGGTTTGGGCGCACTTCCATCGTCCGAATCCGTATCATTCGAAGGGAGGTTGCGGGCGAGCACCGTCTTTCGCAAGCGGTCGCGGCTAATGCCTTCGGTTGGCTCCACACGCATGTAAGACGAGATATAGTATTGCCACTGCTCGCGGCGTTCCATCTCATCCATATAAAAGGTCGTTTCGTCCTTCTGCAGCCAGCGAACTGTAGCTTCGCGCTTGTTGGGGAACTATTTGAAAACAGTCAGTGTACGAGCTATGAGAGAACCAATGTTCATTCTTTTGTGTCACATACCCAGCAGATCACAAACATGTCGCCATCCTTAATGCACTTCTCTGCGAACTTGCGCGCGCTGATCTCTGTCTGATAACTGGTTTGTTCCTGTTGGCGGCTGTTCAAGAATTGTTGGATGAGGTCTGGCGTCTTTTCCTTGGCATCGGAGCTTGTGCAGGTCAAAGAGAGACGGCAGAGGGTCTTGAGGAGGTCAAGAATCGTATATAACTTCCAACCCTTCTTGAGATAGTAGTGGCGGTAGACTTCTTGATACCGAGTCTCGTCAATATCGCCAGTGATGTAGTCTTCAATTAATTCTACCGTCTTTGGCCAGAAGGAAGCGGGATCATTCTCGTCGAAGTAGTTCATCTCGTTGACGGTAATCCCCAGTTCCTTGGCCGGCTTCTTGCTCTTCAGACGCGTGATGGCGGCCACGACGCTATCTTTGCTGTCCTTGACCTCTTTGAGGCGTTTGTATAAGGTCTGGAAGATGCTGAAGAAGACATAGATGGTTTGATTGCAGAAGAAATTGTACCAGGGTCGAGGGAAGAACCCGTCGGCCTTGAGTTCGCCATCGGCGTCGAGCAAGGCACCATCACCCGTCACTACCGTGGCGCGAGGGATCGTTGGAAGCCATCGTTCGTTGGATATATCTAATGGCGCCGTGTCCTCCGGCGCATCGACCATTTCTTCCTCGTTGGCCGAGCCCACATCGGGTGTCGTCTCTTTGCTGCCCGAGGCTGCGCTTCCTTCTTTCCGTGTACGCGGCTTGGTGGTGTTGCGACCGGGGTCCAAGACGCCACGGAGAAGATCAGATTTCTTACCATTTCTTCGAGAACGACCATTTGTCAGCTCGGCTGGAAGTTGGTCCTCCGCATCCTCTTCTCCAGAGTCACGGTCGATATCGATGAGACGCTCTGTGACCTTGTCGTCGGGCAGGTCGAAGAATTGCGGAATAAATGACTCAAAGAACTCGACGATTCGTTCTTTTTCAGCGGTGCTATGATGCCCATTGTGCATGCCATAGAGTACCATGAAGCGGATTAGACAGAGCAGGACGTCCTCGTCGCTGAGATCGTAGGCAGCCTGATATCGCGGAACCTGGTCCTTGGTGCTCCGTAACCGGCGTTGCTCCTCATGTTTTGTCTTGATGACATCCACAAGATGCTTTGCTGAAAGACTGCGCTTGTCGCTTTGCTTAACTTGGATGCCCATGTGATCAAGGCTCCTGAGATGCATCATCTCCGTTTGGGCTTGCCAAACCTTCTCCCATTCACGTTGCGTAAACCGCCACTCTTCGTCTTTCTGTTTGAGTCGAGCCAAAACGACTGGCACAACAGCAAAGGGGTCACTGAACATCTCGTTGACGACTTCGGCACCTCTCTCCGGGCCATATATCTTCTTCAGAACACGCTTGTAGATGGACGTGCTGGAGCCGCCAAGTCCTGGCGGCATCTGAAATGCCTCTCGTTCGTGGGGGGTGAGATTCAACATCTGTTGTGCGATGGGTTCGAGGAGCTGAATGCACTTGATGTTCGCTTCAATATGGAAGTCATAGTCATGCCTTTCTTCCTCGATACGATGAAGGCCCTCTTCAAAGGCATTCTTGCGGTGAGCAACAAAACCCGAGTCCTCCGACGCCCACGTCGGGTGGGAAGCCCACTCGTCATTGAGCACAGCGTTGCACATCTCATCCCTGCCACCGCAGGGTCTGAGCTTTTCCTAGAGACAGCCATGTTAGTCATTAACCCGGTGTTGACAATAGCGTGGATGGAGGACCTACCCGCCTAGGAAGTAAGCGATAGCTAGGGCCCACGCCGCGACAGTTACTCAGTGATACTTTACCCGAGGGAGGCCGAGGACGATTCTCGATAAGTTCCTCAAGGCCTTCGTAGCCCACGAACGTCTTGAAGAAATTCATCAGTTCCGGGTTGCCGCCGATGAATTGACTTGCCTTGTGCACAAGGTCGTTTGTATCGATGAGGCTCTGGGAGTACATGTTACATAGCTTTAAAAACTCATTCATGGTGGATCTGTTCCCGATATATTTCTTCGCCTTGTCGAAGAAGCCAATCTCCTCCTGCGTTGCATTGGCAGATGAGGTGGGCGGCAGCGGGCCTGGGAGGACGGGTGTAAGGGTTGGCTCGATGGCAGGCGTGTCAGTCGCCAATGGCTTATGATTCAATTTGGCGCGCTTGGTAGCGGGACCAACAGCTGGGACGGTGCGAGACACAAGAGCAGGGCTATCAGTGACGGCGGGGAGACTGGGTTGCGGCAGTTTGTCGCTCCGGGGCCGCTTCTTGTTGTCTTTAGTCGCGCTGGGAGGCGGCGCAAAATTGCCAACGGGAGGCATCTTCTGATTATCCTTAGTGATATGCACAGGTTGAGGCGTGGTCTGCGTCAGGCCAGTCATGGCGAGAACTTCGTCAGCTCGCGCACCGTTCTTACTGGAGGCGGCGGACTCGGGAAGAAACTGCTTGAAATCTTCGAGAAGGTCGGGCGCTCCGCTGAACAAGCTGGTGACCTGGGCATAAACCTCTTGTATGGGCTTCGACTCTCGTTGGTAGGTCTGAAGGATTTCGAGGAATTGCTTATAAATCTCGGGTTTGTCCTGGAAACGGTTCTGCGAAGAGGACAATGTTAGGATGCGTGCGGACAGTGGATAGATGGTGCATTGTTCTCCTACAGAAAAGTTCTTTTTTTGGAAACTGCGGTGGAAGTAGGGGCAAGGTTCTCACCTTGATTTTGTTTACATAGCTGATCGCATGGTTGAACTCGACCGGGCCGCGCTTCTCCATGCTACTCTGCTGACTGCCTCCCCCGTTCGGGCCACCAGAGGGAGCTCCCGGTGTGGGAGTCAATGCGTTACGGCCGACGGGCTGGGCGTTGGGCGTTGTCGAGTTGTTCAGTGCGTGTGCATGTGCATGGGGCGTCGATCGTGGCGGCGGGTGCGCACTCCCACTGGGGCCGGGCGCGTCGAAGGGGACGGGGTCACGATGAGGGGGGCCGGCGATGCTCGCTCCGTTCGTGGCCGGCACGCTGAACTGGGCTTCCGGGCTTTCGATGCTGTTGTGCGGCTGGGACTGCTGCCAGTTGTTGTTTCTGTGGTTGAAAAAAGTGTTGGGTCCAGATGGCCCGTGTGCACCCTCGGCCTGGTTTGCTCTCCCTGTGATGGACTGGACGGTGGTACCCATGGGCGTGGTTACGCGAATCGTGTTGGGGTCGTTGCCAGCACCACATTCGATGCGATATCCGGGCGGCAGAAACGTGTTGAAGCCTTGAATGAGGGTGGGGTGGCCGGCAAAAAGCTCAGAGACGCGATTGATTACACCGGGCGTGTCGATGCTATAAGTAGTGAATGCGCATCAGAGCCAGAGTCTACGGGGTGGGGACGATGAACCGGGGTGTTTGCGTTACCTCTGACTCTTGAAGTCCTTCATTATGTCGAGAAATTTATTATACACGTCGGGCTGGTCGGCAAACTGCACTTTGACCTGGTCAAGGTAGCTAAGAGCATCCTAAGCAAGCAAAATGTTAGCTCTACCCCACAGGCCGAACAACATGGCCACCGAAAAAAAAAAAATAAACAAGTACATCTTCTTTTTTTTTTTTTTTTAATTTCGCCAAAGAGTCCAATACGAAGCAGAATGAGGCAGAGTGTCCACGAGCAGCATGAGAAGGAGACAATGACGATGAACAGTAAGAAAAGGCAGTAGAGAGCACAGGGCGATATACTGTCAACGCCGAGACAGACACCTCTCCGTCCCGCGATGCACGTAGTAGAGGGTCGGGCTTAGCTTACATTGAGTATCGGCTGCTGGCCCTGTTGCAGCGTGCCGTTGTTGCCCCCAGCACCGCCAGCAGGCATGGGAGGATTCGACGCGGCCATGGCTACTCCAGCCACACCACTGCTGCCGAAGGGGATCACCGGGGCAGGTCGACCATTGTCTTGCTGCAGCGGCCCGCCGAAGACCGGACCAGCGCCACCAGCAAGCCCCGGGGGACCGCCAGAGGGGCCGCCGATGGCGCCAAACATCTGGCTCGATGCATTCTGGGCACCATGTTGGTGAGGCCGGCTCGTCTCGCTTTGCAGAGGTCCGCCGAAGGCATTCACCGATCCCGGCGGTGCGCCGAGGGGAATGGGAGGGCCGGCGCCGCCATGGTTCGCGAGGAGGCCGCCCGGACTGTGGATAACGCCGGCGATGCGCGAGGCGACGGGCTGGTGGATCTGGAGGGACGCGGCACTGCTATGATGGGGGGCGCTGGGCGGGTAGGGTTCGCGATGGTGCCGGTCGACGGCTTCGCGGTCTCGATGCGAGACGTCGTCGGGGTGGGAGTTCATTGCGCCTCGACGATGGCAAACTGGTCACGGGGTAGACATTAGCAACCTGAGCAGCACGAGTCGCCCATGGGAGTCTAGCTATGATCATCTAGAGGCCTATAGCAAGACGAAGGGTCATGTCCCAGGTGGTGAGGCCGAGCGCCGGTCGACAATAAATAACATGGGTCGCGCGACCGTCGCAACAAAGACTCATCGACAAGATAAAGCATACGTTATCAGACTCACTCTCTACATGGGAAAGACGTCGCCTTCGAGGAGGAAGAGCATATGTGTCAGGCTTGGCGCTGGAGGGACGTGGGACGCCGACGATGGATGCTGGGGGAAGATGAGGACATATGGGCGGCGCTGTTGATGAGCTGTCGCACGCGGATCTCGTCTGGGAGGTACCGACTTACGCTCGCTGCCCATGGCATCTCCTGAGCGCCTCTGCGATAGGCCGATAAGCCGATAAGCTCGGCGTCAAACATGCTGATAGCCCGATACGGTTCGATAAGGGTAGGGCGAGCGGTCAAGCTTAGCAGAACTAGTCCACTGCCCCACAGTCAGGAAACCCACATGACGCCACTCCACTCCTTTTAATCAGGCAGGGGTACGATGGAAGTAAGTGCTTGGTACTTACTTTACCTTCCTGACTTGGCGTGTGGCAAGGTTCCCGAAACAGGTTTGCCACTTCTGCCATCCCAACTGAGCCTAGGACATAGGTAGACGTTTTACACCACCAGGCTTCATAAGCTTCGATATAATTCCAATTCTCTAGGCAGTTCAGAGATAGAAATATTCAATGTAGAGTTCTTAGGTTAAGCATGATTTTATTATAACTACACTAGAAGAAAAGAAAAAGGAGTTTTAGTACTAAGAACAAACTATAGGAAACTGAAGTCCTTATATTCAATTAACTCAGGCGCTTGAGTAGTCTACCAAGACATGATATCAGGAACTCATACGAAGTGGATTGGAAGGTCCGAAATTTGAAACACGCAATGAGTCCCGTAAGATCTTTCCCACGAATAAAATTATAGGTAGTCGATGCTTTTACACCAAGAATCGTATCTTGTCCCAACAATACAACAACGTCCATGCATCTGAAGTGCTCGAACTAGAAGTGTCAGACAACAAACAACATGACAAAACCCAAACTATCAGGGGGACGAACGTGAAGCAAATAATTTCATTTCAAAGTTACATACTTATTACCCAGTACCCAGGCCTATGGGACTCGTTAATTATCCTAGTGTTCTCCTAACGCCTAATTCAAGTATGGGTGATGAATTTAAAAGAATTATCGTCGGGAAGGAAAATGAATATAGCAAGATATAGTTCCGAAGGCCATCGCTCGTGGGGAGTGAACAGAAACAAGAGCAGAACCGGTGAGCCGGCCCCGGTCCTCCAACGAATATCATAACGTCGTTCGTCGCAGTCCAGAGGGTATTGTGTTGTACAGATCTCCATCTCCTCGACGTCGTGCCATAGACTCATGAAATAGAAACGCGCCCAATTCACGGATGCCCGCGCACCCCCTTGACGATCCAGACCTCGCCGTTGCCCACCCTGCTCGCCACGCTCTGAATCTCGATTCCGTCAGGTTGCAACTGCGACTCCCCCGTAAGAACAGGCCATACACATCACGAAGTAAATGGTGCGCCAAATCGGTAGGGTGGGTGGGTAGCTGACTTACAACCATGCGCCCCTCTTTCGTCTCCCACCAGATCTCTCGGTCCCCATCCAGGAGCGACGTCGCCTTCTCGCCCTCGCGCCAGGGACTGACAGGGACGACATGCGCTTCCACGAAGCGCCGGATGTTCCGCCTCGCGCGGTCCCGCCCCTCGTCCCCCTCGTACGCGGTGGCACCCAGGGCGCCATAGTCGTCGGCGTCCTCCCACGGCTTGCCCGGCAGCTTCTCGATGGCCGAGTTCAGCGGCGCGAGCACGGTGCTGTTCACGCCCGCGTCGTCGAGCCGCCTCGCGACCTCGGCCACGTCGCGCGCGAAACCCGCAAACACGTTGACGCTGCGGTCGCGGCCCATGACGTCGGATATCAGGACGCCGCCCTGGTTCAGCGTCGTGGCGGGGCTCATGACGAGGGGGGTTTGTCTGGAGGAGTCGTCTGTCGGCGCGAAAAGTTTCGGGAGGAGGAGTTGAGCGGGTATCGATGTCACAAGTATCGGGAGTAGATATGCTAATGAAAGCCTCATTTTGGGGGTTTCAGGAGGCACCGGTATCGTGCTTTGCTGTGTTGGGGACTTGTATCCAGATAGAGCAGGAAGTATGTTTTGGTTCCTGGGCCTTTGGGATGATGTCATACGAGAGCTTCTGACGGCTGACGAGTACGTGCTGCCAACTGGGGGAGAGTGTCAAAGGCGACATGCCTCTCTACATGTATGCAGGGAAATGCATCAATCAATTTATTGTCTGAGGAATAGGAAGTTCAATCGCAGGTCTCCTCACACCCAGAAGCAATGAAGAATTCTCAGGTCCATTGAAATAAAATGACGCCTCAAACGACTCCTAAATTTATCAATTTATTCTCTTCTCTTCTTCTTCTTCTTCTTCTTCTTCTTCTTTTACCAGAACCTCTGTGGTATTATGCATTCCGCTCCTCGCCAACCCCTTTTGTATCGTCTGCAGTAAGCGCTGCACTGAGAGCTGACTTGACGCTAAGCATGCGTGTTCGAGGACCTTTTCCATAGGGAAACCCCTTGCTTCCATACAAGCACTTAACCTTAGTCGGTCGGCTTTCATTGTCGAAAAAGTAAGAGTCCCGGGAACCGTTATCCGCTGCTAGGTCTAGTGTCTCGCAGGCAGCGTCTACTAAACTGTAGGATTTCGCAACGTAGCGCTCATATTTGCCTCGCACGTTCCGGAGATCTTTTTCTAGGGCACCGAGTTCTTTTAATAGTTGCTTGAACTCTACATCCGGCCGTATATCACTTTCATCCTGAGCTGAGTCCAAGCTGATCGCGAAGGAGCTTGGATTACAAGGTGCGGGCTCAGTCAATAGAGACGGTGCACGACCTGCAGCAAGCCCTTATACACTGAAGAGGGGCTGGTGTAGAATTACTATCCAAATCAGTCCGATAATAACTCGGATTGGCCTCATCCCTCCATTTCTCTTCTGAGATAGGTCGTGGCGTACATATATGGATGGACTCTGAATACGCCCATAAGAAGTCCTCCCCGGCGCTGGCGTGGTGTTTCTGGCTTCACTGGTCGAAACCCCCGTCGAATCCCTCTTTTAGGTTGCAGACAGCTGCGGATAGATCGTCGAGCTTTTCTTAGAGCATTTTGAGTTTGTAGCCATATGTAAATGGACGTGTTGCTCCTTTGAAACTAGTAGACAATCAGCGTATTCTTGTCTCTTTGGGGCAAAGCTTGAACGTGTATATCTTGCACGATGATAAGCAGAGGACAATCACGCGAAGCACAAAAGCTGGCGGTATAAAGCGAGTAAGCCATCGTGACACAGGTGCGAGGACAGCAATATCCATAGATTCTTTGGTTCCCGGACAACCCCTCGACAAAGCAAAGTACCTAGACGGATGCTGGATATCATCTATTCGCCTAAATTGATCAATATGAGGCAGCAATGGTAGACGGTATAACAAGTAGATATGCAGCTAATTCCGTGATACTGATATGACTTCGAGATGAGTTCTCGCCTTGTCTCCCTTGAGTGCATGGGCTTCCAATCCAACTGGCGAGTACGGCAAGGGATAGCAGTTCACCTCGCACGATTCTATGCCGCGTATTTATTGTTATGTTTATCCCTCGATTCTCGTGTTTCGTAATTACAGTACTACAAATTCCATTGCAGCCCAGCGGAGAACCTACAACATGTCCGACATCTCGGTCAGCGACGAGCCCTTCGTGGTGAGGGACGCAGGCCACAAGGGAAAAGGCTGCTTCGCGTCGAGGGACATCAAGGCTGGCGAGACAGTGCTCGCAACCTATACACCAATTGTTTGGAAGGACGGCAACCGAGACTGGGATAGGAGAGTCGATACCTTTATCGATTTATATGATAATCTGGAAGAACATGAGAAACAAGAGTGGGCTGCTCTTAATTCCCGGCACAGCTGCGGCGCAGTGGAGCGGTACAACGAGAGCTTAACACGGCAGAGGCCAGACGGGTCATACTTGACCGAGGAGCAGCGGAGGCGATTTATATCTCTGTTCTTGGCTGCCGATACCAATTCCTTTGAAACGGCCGACTTCAACATGAACGGCAGAGCGGATGACAGAGAAGATTCGGTCGCATTATTTCTCAAGGCGTCCAGATTCAACCATTCCGTTAGTGTCTCTTTCGTCGTGATCTTCCCTCCCGCTGTCCTGTGCTTCCGACTTGTTATTTGAACATTTCACCCGAAGTTTCAACTGTCTGCTAGCAGTCTTGGGCGATAGTGCGAATCGGTCTTGCTAACTCTGCGCCAACGGGCAGTGCGACCCTAACGTAACTTACATATGCTATACGAAAAGGAACCGTTGGGTTGGAAGGGCGACGCGTGATATTGCCAAGGGAGAGGAGTTGTTTATCTCTTACGTACCGACGCATGATTTGAGAAAAGACCGGCTGGTCATGACCAATCAGGCCTGGAACTTCAACTGTGACTGTGCTAAGTGCGGTGAAAGGCTGGACACCTATACAGCTTCGCTCCAAACAGCACGGGATCTAGCGACTGGGGTCGGGGGCGGTAGATCTAGGCCGCCTACCTACGAGGATGATGCCGACGCAATGGCACGGCAAGTGCATGATCGAATCGAGCTGTTGAAAAGAATCGTCTCGCAAGGGGGGGAAACTTACGAAGACCAGTGCCGCCGAAGAGAGTTGACGTTTGCGTAAGTGGAATCGAGCGAACAGTATGTGCTGAATAAAGTAGCTTTTCGCTAACACATCATCGGGAAGCGTGTGGGACGCGGCCGTGTTCCACCGAAATTGGTTCCTGTACTGGAGAGACAGGGGCGCTCAAAAAAGCGAAGAGGCCATAAAACATCTAGGGCTAGATCGAGATTGTTGTGTCGAGGCGTTGGAGGCGGCGAGGGCGGCGTGGCCGGTAGGACATGAAAGTAAGTGGTGAATACGGTCCTTTCTTCTCCTCTTGGCTGTTCTGCCGAGCGGAGAGCTCCCGTTCCCCCGTTCCCCCATTCCGAGCCAAGCTACATACCCGTCATCGGGCCCGTGTCCTACAGTCGAAACCAGGCCGCTTTGAAGCCCGACTCCGCGTTTGTCACTAACCGAAGCCGGTTAGTAATCAAGACCCTGGAGACAGACCTTCGGGTTGCTGGTTTACTCTGGGAGAACACCCATGCCGCGAATGACAGCTCTGGGGAGAGCACATCCGGAGATAGCGCATCTGAGGATGATGATACCGTCGAAATAGAGACGGGAGCAGCTCGCCCGGGAGCTCTGGGGGCAGGGCACAGCTAACGATAAAAGACAGACACAGACACGTTGGAGATAGACGAGGAAGATGTAGGCAGGACGGGGACATTATGTACGGGTGCAGTTGCAACATACTTAGATATGGTTAGCTGTGGTATTTTGCATCTCTTGGGTTTCCAAGGTATTGTTGATCTTGGAAATACATGATAAATGAGAGCGGTCTGCCTACCGAAACTATGGAAACGAGAAGCCGGTTAATAGTCAGGTAGTTTCATGGCGGTAGAATATGTAAATCGCAGGCCATCATCGTCAACGACATAAGGACCAAGCAAGTAGTTGAATACTTGGTACCACTTGGTACTTGGAGGTACTGTAGGTACACTAAGCACTTCACTGACACTTTCACATGTCAAGAACATCGCTGACCCGCCGCAACATCCAAGTACCAACTACTTCATATGCAAAGAATCATTGCAGTACCTAGAGAATGTGTACAGTATACAATATATAGGTACCTACAGGGAGTCCGCAAGAGCAAATCGCCTCACTCGAATGGGTCAGCTGCTACTTCTTGCCCATTTGATGCCGGGCGATGACCCAGAGTCAGGCCAGAAGTCAGACATATCCTTCCCCACAAGTTAGGCTACCTGCCGCCTCTTCTATTCGACGGCACGTCAGATGACAGGCGCGTGGATGTCGAGGCCGACCGAGAATAGTCTGGGGAACCCGGGGGAGCGCTATCACATGATAATTCATTGCAGCAGCACTTGTCTAATTCCTGGCTTGTCCGAGATGCTCTCTCCCGTTACGGAGTACGGGGGTCAGATAAAATACCACCTAAGAAGTAGATACTTTACTTTGTACCTTAGCGGGAATTGCAGGGGGCTAACAAGCCTATCTATAGCCCAGCGCTGGCCTTGTATGCCTATAACCCCTGCTGGGTTTAATAGTCTGACATAGGTTACAGGGCCAGCGCTGGCCTTGTTGGCTCCGCAATCCTTGCAGAATCTCTAATCCTTGCAGAATAAATCCACTATAACAGTGCTATACTTAACCACTAAGTGCACTATCTCTTTAAGCACCCACTCGGCTCAGTGACTTCGAGCAAGCATTAAACAAGGATTTGGTACCAATAAAAATCAGATATCTGAGGGTATAATGGGTCTGCAAAGGATCTACAAAGTCACTGAGCCGAGTGGGTGCTTAAAGAGATAGCATTAGTTAAAAATTCAGTATATTAGCTACCTAACTAGCACCTACTACCTACTATAACCACTAATACTGTAACTACCAAAGTCAGCGAAGTTAGCGAAGTTAGCGAAGTTAGCGAAAGCAGCAAGGGCAGCAAAGGCAGCGAGGGCAGCGAGGGCAGCGAGGGCAGCGAGGGCAGCGAGGGCAGCGAGGGCAGCGAGGGCAGCGAGGGCAGCGAAAGCAGCGAGGCTACACTCACCAGGGCGAAGCCACCAAGGCTACCTTACTAGGGTCAGCAAAGCCAGCGAAGCCAGCGAAGCCAGCGAAGCCAGCGAAGCCAGCGAAGCCAGCGAAGCCAGCGAAGCCGCACCTAAGTGGCCGTTAGTACGGGCCGTCAATTGGCTGTATCCTTACCGGTGGCTTGATAGCCTTGCCAAGCATGCAGTCGATTGGCTGGTTGGCGTACAGTGGCAGGGTTGGTCAGCGTTGCAAGGTTGGTTGGCGTTAAAGTGCAGGGATCAACGGCTAAAAAGTGCGATGTAAAAGAGATGGAGAAAAAGAGGTGTGTGTGGAGCCGAGATCTCGTTATATACCGTACCGGCGTACTGCCAAAGATACAGCATATTGCCAGAAATACAGCGTATAGCCAAAGATATAGTGTACTGCAGAGTATACAGCGTACTGCCGAATATACAGCATACTGCAGTAAAATTACTAACCAGGTCGCTAAAGCTCTGCATAAAGTACATACTCTAATAAATTCAATAGAAAAGTACATCGAATAAGCAAGCCTTGCAGCTCTTGCAATCCTTGCAGAAACTACAATCCTTGCAAGCCCTTGCACAAGGGTTGCAGTATTCTATAGGCCAGCGCAGGGCTATAGATAGGCTTGTTAACCCTCTGCAATTCCCGCTAAGGTAGGACAAGGTAGAGGTACAATATTAACCAAGGTGCCCTTTGTGATGCCCATTTTCACTTGATTATCTAGCCAAATCCAAGACGCAAGCAGGAAATAGACAGATACCGGCTTCGGAACTCCATCCATTGTAAAGTATACGAGGTACGCGAACTCAGCACATATAAATTACATGTACCTACTTGATCCTGACAGGTCGGCTGACTCGGCCGTTCTGGAAGAGGAAGAAAAAAAACCTCGGCAGGTTTTCACTCGAGTACCTAAATGTACTAGATAATATACATTATAATGCTTAAGTACATAAATATGTCGCAGAGATGGGTTTCTAGTCGCGCTAAACTGGTTAGGTCGCATGAGATGCAGTCGCGAGTACACAGTTCGCGAGATATGCGCACTGTATCTGCAGCCGACGTCAGTGTCTGAAAGAGCAGCCCCAGAACGACCTCGGCTCATACCTCAGCGAGACCTTCTTAAGCCGTGCCGTCTTCGCGAATCAGCGTGTCAGCATTCCCAATTCCCCAATTTTGGAACAGGCTAGCTTCGTCACCTTTCTCACTTGCCTCGACTCTTCGCGCCAAAATATCAACTCGACACATTCCTCGCTCTTTTTCTCTCTTCTCGTACTCTTGTCATTCCTCTCGCCTTCTCTCCTCCCTCTTCATTCCATTCTCACTCTTACCCTTTCTCTTCATCCGCGAGCCGACAACTGCCAAGCGACGTATCTCTATCCATCTATCTATCTCATTGACAGCTCGCGCTTCTGCCACCCGTGATACCGCTCGTCGACCAGCCCAAGATGGCCCCTCGCGTGATTGTTGTTGGCGGTGGCCGTAAGGAATCCGTCCCCATGGCACCCGATCGCGGTGAATCGTGCTAACTTGAACTCGGCGCCTAGTGTCTGGTCTCAGTGCTGCCCATACCATCTATCTGGCTGGTGGCAATGTTGTCGTTCTTGACAAGCAAGGTGAGAGAGAGAAAGTCCGGGTGAAAAACACCCTCCCCCATCATAGACCCCCGCGACTCATGCGGCTGTCCTAGGCTTCTTCGGTGGCAACTCGACCAAGGCCACCTCGGGTATCAACGGTGCCTTGACCCGAACCCAGGTCGACCACAAAATCCAAGACAGCGTCAAGCAGTTCTACGATGATACCTTGAAGTCGGCCCGTGACAAGGCCAGGCCCGACCTCATCAAGGTCCTCACCTACAAGTCGGCCGCCGCCGTCGAGTGGCTACAAGACGTCTTCAACCTCGACTTGACGCTGGTCTCGCGACTTGGGTAAGCGCGCGCGCAGTGGCGACTCAGCACACTGATATGCTCTCATGGCTCTCTTTCTCTAACGGCGTGCTAGTGGTCACTCCCAACCCCGAACACACAGAGGCCATGATGCCAAGTTCCCTGGAATGGCCATCACATACGCTCTGATGCAGCGATTAGAGGAACTCGCCGAGACCGAACCGCAACGAGTCCAGATCATCAAGAAGGCCCGTGTAACAGGCTTGAACAAGGAAGGGAACACGATCACTGGTGTTCAGTACGAATTCAACGGCGAAACCACAAACCTGGACGGCCCCGTCATCTTGGCTACAGGTGGCTACGCTGCCGACTTCACTGACAGCTCTCTGCTAAAGAAGCACAGGCCCGATACCTTTGGGCTAGCCACCACAAATGGCTCCCATGCTACCGGCGATGGTCAGAAGATGGTCATGGCTATCGGTGGAAACGGCATCGACATGGACAAGGTTCAGGTCCATCCCACAGGTCTGGTTGACCCCAAAGACCCCGGCTCGAAGTGGAAGTTCTTGGCTGCCGAAGCCCTACGTGGCGAAGGCGGTCTACTGCTCAACGCAGACGGCGATAGATTTTGCGACGAGCTGGGTCACCGAGATTATGTCTCCGGCATGATGTGGAAAGAGAAGGACAAGGGCAAGTTCCCCATCCGCTTAATATTGAACTCCAAGGCCTCCAACACGCTCGACTTCCACACTCGCCACTACTCCGGCCGTGGCCTGATGAAGAAGATGACCGGCCAGCAGCTTGCCAAGGAGATTGGCTGCACGCCCGACCATTTGCAGAAGACCTTTACGACTTACAACGCCATTGCCGACGGTAAGAAAAAGGATCCTTGGGGCAAGAAGTTCTTCCACAACATGCCACTCGACATCAACGACGATTTCCACGTCGCTCTCATGGAGCCTGTGCTACACTTTACTATGGGTGGCATCGAGATCAACGATAAGGCTCAAGTCTTGAACCAGTCGAAGGAGCCTTTCGATGGCCTCTTTGCTTGTGGTGAACTGGCTGGCGGTGTCCACGGCGCCAATCGCCTCGGAGGTTCCTCTCTGCTCGGCTGTGTCGTCTATGGCCGTGTTGCTGGCGACTCTGCTAGCAACTATCTATTCCAAAACGTGCTTTCAGGCGCAGCCGGCGCGGCTCAGCGTCTCGGTCAGATCTCCCTTCATATCGACCCCTCTCAGCCAGGCAAGGTCTCCATCGAGTGGGCCAATGGCACTACTGCCTCGGCTTCACCTGCCACTCAGACGACTAGTGCTACACCCGCAGCGGAGGCTGCTAAGCCATCTCAGCCCGTCAAGAAGTTTCAAATCCCCGATAAGGAGTTCACGCTAGAGGAGGTCGCCAAACACAACAAGAAGGAGGACTTGTGGGTTGTCGTCAAGGGCGTCGTCATGGATCTAACCAACTGGCTCGAGGAGCACCCCGGTGGCCCTCAGGCTATTATGAACTTCATGGGCCGTGATGCTACCGAGGAATTCGAGATGCTGCACGACGACGAGGTGATCCCTAAGTACGCTCCTGAGCAGGTAATAGGGCGCGTCAAGGGCCAGAAGGTCACGCTTGAGATTTGAAAAGCACACCGTTGCCAGATGGCTCCGGTCTGATACAGACGAGTTGAGATGGGTATGACTGTGGACCCACGCGTGGACCCAGTCAACCCCAGCTCCTCCTTTTGCTGCCCAGCTTGGGTATATGCATGCAGCGTATGGGAACATATATTATTCCATACGGATACGAAGCGAAGCAAAGCATGGAAATGCTATACGCATGCTTTGGCATCGCTTTGTTAGTTGTATTATTTCAGGCGCATCTGTATTGATATCTTGGGGCGAAGAAACAGCCCTGTTTTACCATGGACTCATTGCATTTTGGCCCGTATATAGCACCAGATAGTTACCTAGTTAGTCGAAAGTTGCAACAAAATTTCCAGCTGTAGCTCGTTCGCTCATTTTTACAAGCTGCCTGTCTTTTTGTCGTTTTAAGGTGACGTCGAAATGTATGGGTTCGAGTTGAGAGCAAATACTAAGTAGACGGGCATCAAATTGTCACCCTATAAACCACAACAACATTGCCCGAGCTTTCGAATGTGCTATGATTACTTAACCTCTGGTCGCCTCTCTTTACTAATCCAGTCCCCAGGAATGAACGACCCTGTTAAGCCTTTGATAGGTCGTCGTTCGTCATTGCGAAGTATATCTGAAGATTATAGCAGGAAGCAGAATGACTACGCTAGATTAGGTACGTTGGTGCAAGGTAGTGTCCCGGGTTTCATGTAGCTAGGGCTTCCTGTTCAATACGTATTGGGTATTGATTCGTCTTTGACCGTTGAGCTAAGTATGTATTGTCCTAAAGGACGATGGTGTGTTTCTATCAGTGGTACATATCCACCATACCACAGTATCTGTGAAGCCGAATTATTGGGCTAAGTAAGTTATATTTCAGTTCGTGGATCACCTGCCCTTGGTGGTCTCCTGGACGCCGATCAAGCTTGTCGCAGTGTTGTTGTGCACCCCCTTAACTAGCCCTATCAGAGCCGGCCCTCTTGATTGAAAACATCAAGGCCCCCATTTTCAGGAGTAGTATGAGAATGTCTCTCGTGAGAAAGTTAGGATAAGCTCGAGATCCTAAGGTACAATAACTTCGCGCAGCGTTATAATTGAAAAGCCTTGGTGATGTAGTTAGTCTATTAATTAACTAACTACTACGCCACTCCGTTACGATGGACACTATCGTCGTCAGCCCCTTTTGATGCATCGCGACATCCTACTCATGCCTCGCCAGCCTCGGGCAGCTCAAGATGACAAGATGATCAAGCACAGGGGGTTCATGAACTCAGCACTAGCAATAGGGATTCTTTCTTGGTAGCAAGGGATGAAGTAAGCCCTGATATAAGTTCTCAAATGAGCGTTATTTGAGGGTTGAGTATGATGAAAAGCTGAGACGTCACGAGAGTTGTTATCTCCAGGATAGCATAGCTCTTTCGCAAGGGCTTGAGATATCGTTATTGAAACTAGTTATCGTGATGTATTTTCATTATGTGCTCACTTGGCACCTTCGTTCTTCGTCCGGCTGTGGTGCCTCTTCGAGGCCAAATATCATACTCGATTGTTCTCAGCACCACACCGTCTCCGATACGCCAGCCTCACTCACACGGTATATCCTGCATATCACTAGCAAGCTATACAAGCATATATGCGTATACGTAGGCATCTCCTATACTCTTTCGCCCCTCTTTCATCCCAGTTGTCCATCTCATATATATATATATATATATATATACTTATATCCAAATCCTATACTTCTCTCCTATCATTTCAGGATGAGACCACATGTGTCGAGCCCACAATGATAGTCCTTTTCGACTAATCAAACACCGAGGAAACATCAATATGACATACAGCACGGTAGCATAGACAGCTACGCCAAGTCAGTCCCAACCTAGCAGAATCGTATGACGGCACTAATGAGGCTGGGCCATCCCCCTTCTCGCTGGCCTCCAACTGGGATTTGGTGTTGTTACGGATGAGGGTAGTCCGAATCATAATATAGGTAGGTATGTCGCATTTAGCGATCAAATAACATATCTGGAGTGGGCGAGGCCGGTCCTCAGTTTCGTTACGTTTAGTCTGGTATACATCTGCAACGGACCCTTGCAGCTAGGAAGCACAAGACGACGTATATCTAGGTATCTATATAAGAACCTTGCAACTTAGAATAATATGGATATATATTCCCGGTCGATGATCTAAAGCAGCCATTACCCTGTACGTTGATCGATGAGCTCGGCTACCTATGTCATAAATCCAAACTTGAAGCCTTGAGCGTGACTCTAAGACTGTCCGCCGGGCTAGAGAGTCCTAGAGGTGAGTCCGAACAGGAACCCGACGTCATATTTCAGTTCACTCGTATCCCACATCACATCCTTGGAGGCATCTATTACGATGATGGCATTTATATGAGGCCTCAGAATAATCTCAAAGCTGTATAAACAGTCTTAACTGATATCAAGCAACACTAGACCGTGCTTGCTATGACAGAGGACGAAAAGCTGGCTGATGGAGGGAATAATTAACGAGGTGATTAACTAGGTACAATAAGATCTGATATTCATCATATTGTGTCCGTTCATGTCAAGTACTAACTTACATATATAAGATAGGGTGTAAGAGATACTGACTAGTGGAGTAGAGATGCTGCTGTGTCATCCCAGAGCAGGCCACCCTTATTTAATGTCATGGACGACGTCTAGCATGGGAAATAGATATTGAATGGGAAGAAGTTCTGAACAAGTGGTTGTGCATGCCATCATTTGTCGTCTACTTCACAAGAGTGCAGGTGAAGCCCTCCCCCTCCTATGGTTCTGTTTCATGTGGCGAGATAGGCAGGCAAGGGTAGAGAGTATATTTCCGTGATGCTATGTCGCTTTGCCAAGCATTAAGAACTGACCGAAGCCCGCCACAAGCGTACGATTCAAGCCATAGAAGCTAAAGAGACTGACAGGTCATTTGAGAAACCCTAACTTTCTGTCCAGCTGTGGAGTAGGAGTAGAGGAGCACTCCTTGCACAGGGAGAGCTTCGAGGGGCTTGTTTATCTTTAATTGTCAGTACCCGCCTGGACTTATTACGTCTCAGGCTAGGCAGGAGTAGTACTGACCTTTAGCTTAGGTTTTTAAATAAATAAACGGTCTTTAAATAAATAAATTTTTTTAATACTTTTAAATTAGTGTAGGTGCTACTAAAAATTAAATATTTTTTATAATTAGAAATTTTAATTAAGCTAATAGTTTGTTTAACTATGTTAGCACTATTTTTAATTTTAAAAAATCTGCTAAGTTAGCTAATTTAGCGTATTTATAACTTTTTAATTTAACGATTTTTTATTTAATTTGTACAGCAAACGCGTTAATTATTAAAAATTTATAAATTAAAGGTTTTTTAATTATTGCCACCTTTTAAAATAGCCTTGTTATATTATTGCGAATATTTTTATAAATTTTTCGTTTTAGCTAAAATAATAGCTATTTTAACTAATTTAATAACTAAATTTAAAGCCTTATTAACACGTTAGCGTGCTATATATAATTCCGATTTAATTAAAACAAAAGTTATTTTAGCAATTGCAGCTTTTAAAAGTGGCTAATATAAGTTAATACGTGCTGTCGCTGCAGCTTTTAAAGCGTTATATTAAAAGATAAAAAGCTGTTATAACAGTTACCACTTAAGGCAATTAAACGGTAGCAATAACTTTATTTTAAATAAAGCTTTAAAATTAGCGTTATATTTTACTTTGTAACGTTTGGTTTTTTATAGCACCTATATAAGTTTTTATCGGCTGTGGCGTATAGTTAACGAGATTTTAATGCTTACAGCTAAAAAAAATAAACG
Source organism: Nemania sp. NC0429 (assembly GCA_022578495.1). NCBI lineage: Eukaryota > Fungi > Ascomycota > Sordariomycetes > Xylariales > Xylariaceae > Nemania > Nemania sp. NC0429. The sequence continues at coordinate 354,619 of MU392177.1, read as the reverse complement.
GCTTTATTAGGTTAGGCATTGGTGGACGCGTTAGTATTTAATTTAAAATTGCGATATGTTTAAAAAAATAAAAAAAAAGCCGCAGTTATTATAAAAAAAATTAGCTATAAACTATAATAATTTAAAAATATAATATTAAGCTTTATTAAAGTGTTATAAAGCTAACGGTATTACGTTTAAATTTTTATTTAATATAAATAAAACTAGCTTTTAGTTAGGCTATATTAAAAGTGTAGCCGTTTAAACTTACTATAAAATTAACGACTTATAGCTTGTTAATTTAAAGTTTTAAATATTAAGCACTATAATTAAGTGCGTTTTAGCCGCTAAAAAAGTAATTTTTTTTTAAATTATTTTTTTAGCTGTACAAATATTTAAAAAATTTAAATATAATAACTTAAATAATAATACCGTTATTTATTTTTTATAAAGCGGCTAAATTAACGATTTAATCGCTTTAAATTAGCTAGATTATTTTAATTAGCATATTAAGCTAGTTAGTTTAAGCTAAAAAAAGTTATTATTATTAAATAACTATAAAAGCTATAAAATTTATAAATTTAAAAAAAAAGCAATAAAAACTAAAATTATTTTTTTTTTTACTGCTAAAGCATACGTTTTATAAGCTTTAGCTGCTTAATGTTAATATATTTTAATTATATAAAGTCTATTCCGGCAACGAGATGTTTTTAGCTATTTAGCGCGGTGCTGTTAATTATATAAAAAACGATTTTTTAGCCGGCTTATAGTTAGTCCGAAATAAAACCTTTATAAAGTTAATAATATTTAAAGCGTAAGCTAAAATTAATATAATGTTTTAAAACTTTTAATATATATTAAATATAGTGATAAATCTAGCTTTTTTAATTATAAATATAATTTTTTTTTAATAAAAGCAAGGATATATTATACTAAGGCAGGCTATTAAAAATAATGTTAATAAAAAGCTTTATATATTAATAGCTATACGTTTTAAAGATCGAAATATAAAAAAAACAGAAAAAATAGGGAAGACTAGCCTAATTATAAATATTTACTTATTAAAAGTTATATATAAATTTATTAAAAAATATTTAAAAGTTAATATAAAAAACCTGCACTTGCTTTTTATTTTTTTAGTATTAAAAATTTAAAAAAAAACTAATATGTTAGCGATTATGTTAGCAATTAACGGAGCTAAAAAAAAAAAAAATATAAACGGCTTTATAAAAAAATCTTTGTTTATAAAACTTATAAAAAAAAAACTAGAGTTATAAGCAGGTATGCTTTATTTACTGCTAATAATATTTAACTGTGCGCAGCTAACCGCGATAGCTAGCATAAAGTTTAAATTAAAAATAAAAAGTAATTAAAAACAAAAAAATTATTAATAAATAAAAAGTCTTATATATAAAAATAAATAATAACGGTTAAAAAAATAATATAAGCTAAAAATTTAAATAATAGCTTAATTATTATTAAATTTTATATAAAATTAGTTAATAATAGCATAGCTTTAAAATATTTTTATTAAAACTAGCGAAAAATTAAAAAATAGCTTAAATAAACCTTTTTAATAGCAAAAAAAGCTAACACTAATTTTAAAAGTTATAGTTTTATAATAGCAGTAAATATATATACTATTATTAAAACGTTTGCTTATTCGAACAGGCTAACAGTTTATAATATTAACGGCTATTTTAAAATATTAAAAAAAATAAAAGCTTTTTAAAAAAATATAAAAACATATATACTTTAAATGCTTTTATTTTTTTTAAACTAATAAATAATTAATAAATATATAAAAAACTTAGCTATTAATAAGTTAATAGCTAAAAATAATAAAGCGCAAACAAGGCAAAACTGTAAATATAATGCTTAAAAGGCCTTATAAGCCGCTTTGTAAGCTTTATAGGCGGCCGCGTTAATTGGAAATAAAAAAGGTAACAAGGGCAATAACGAAGGTAAAGGCGAGGACTTTAAAAAAAAGGGCTTTAAAAGCGATGGATTTAAAAAGGAAAGGCTTAAAGGCGACGGCTTTAAAAAAAAGGAAAGCTTTAAAAATAAAAGCCGCGAAGTGCTTAGCGACCTAAATAATTAACTTTATATAAAGTAAAACAATAAAATTAATAAATTTAACTAATTTAAAAGCTTTAAAATAAAAAATTTAATAAAAGTAAAAGATTTAGTAGAAATAAAAAATTTAATAAAATAAAAGATTTAATAATATAAGTAATAATAAATAAGTTAGGTAAAACAATTAAATAAAACAGTTAAATAAAACAGTTAAATATAATAAAATAAGTACATAAAACAGTTAGGTATAGTAAGTAAATAGGTAGGTTAAAAATAAAAAATAAAATAAATAAGGTATTTAAATATAAAAGCTATTTAGTTAATAAATAATACAGATTATATTATAATAGTAAAAAATTTTAAATATTTAACATTAAAATATAAAATTAAATATAGCAATTTAAAAATACTTAGGTTTTTAATATAATTTATATAGTTAAAGTAAGTATGTTAAAATTTATTTATTTAAAAACCGTTTATTTATTTAAAAACCCAGGCTAGAGGTTAGTACCACTCCTGTCTAGCCTGAGACGTAATAAGTCTAGGCGGGTATATAGAGGAAAGTAGAGTGTTAGAAAGCCCCGAATTGGTCTGGCCTGTCGAATTGCCGGAAAGGCATGTGTCCGGCTATAGTCTTGAGCGACTGGGATTGCAACGCCACCCTGGGATAGAGGTATGCGACACGGTAGAGAGAAGAGCCGAGCAGTCTGTTCCGAACTACATTGTGCCTATTTATTGTAGCACAATGTAATTACGACGTTGTTCACTGATGAGATACGTAGAATCAATAAGGAGGCGCGTATTGCGTAGGTCAAAGTCATTTATCGAAGATGAGGATTGGAACTGTACATCGTTCTGATTAGGTAGTCAAGGGGTGCGAGGCTGCCATCTAGTTCGTGCCGATGGCCGCACGGTAACACCCGCTTGTACGAAGTAATCCGCTTTTCATTGAGTGTGCAAATGATCCTACAGGATCGGGTGGCTGATAGGGTGTGATTCGTACGATTGTATGCTATGCCTTCAATAGCACCACGTTTCTGTATGGGGTCATACTGGACCGGACTGAGGACGAACGCTCGGATGATCGTGCGGTGACTAAGACGAATGAAATACCTACCTACTACTCATCGCGTCAAATGCCCTGCGTGTCAGCTTAGAAGCACCCGACACAGGGTCCCCTGAGTCACCTGCCCGCCGGGACAAGCGTTCTGCTTTCTCGCAAGTTGTGAAGCATCTTCAGGTACGCTATACGCTCCTTACTACCTACTGTCGAGAGTATCGTTCGATCGATCTGCCACTCGAAGCTTATTGGACAGTATCTGGGTTGCAACCTGGTTGGTCTCTTGCTTAAACAAGGATTAGCTACTTCGAACCATGCCCTAAAATTTCTGCTATGAAGTTGTCGGACGAGTAAGTGTAGCTGACCTGGTGGGTACGGCACTCTTCATCCCTGGCGACCTCTCTCAAGACAACTACACTCGCGACCGAGTATGCATAGACCCTACCCTACCTAAGGTCAGTCCTAAGCCCTGATAGGCTAACATGGACGAGAAATGAAAACCCTACCTAGTGTAGCTTTACCTCGTTTGGTACGCAATGGATATCTCCCACACCTAGCGTTCACATACCCAGTCGAACATACCGTGCTACTTCACCAGAGAAGCATCCAAAGTAGGGCCAGGGTGGACAGATGAGATGGTATTCGTCCGATTTTATTTACTACACGTAGTCATGGCGAGACGGCTCGGTGAAAAGAGAAATCCAGACGTGACGAATGTAAGACACTTTCTCAAGTCTGCTGCTACGTGCTTCTCTTGTGTTTCTGCGTCTGGTGTGGCATATCGCGGCTTCATTTTTGCATCCAAGGTAGGCAGATGTACTCAGGTAGGTACTGTATCCATCTGTCTACCTTCCTTAATGTACCTTAAGTCCTGTAGGCGACACTGGGATTTCATTTTCGTGTTCTGTTCTGTTGGCGGCACCGAACGAGGCAATCAGATGTTGCGCTGCTGCCACGGCACGCCGCTCATTGGACGAGACCGGAAGAGGGAGAAAGGGGAGAAACAGTTGGCTCGAGGATCTCGAATGATTGTAGGCACCCACTCGCTTCATATAGCCATCTCGACAGGTATTTCGTACATCGTACCTGTGTTGTTATTTCTGATGGGCTGAGGGGATTCGTAATGGCGATTGGAAAACGTCCACTGTAAGGGCTATGGATGTACTTCGCGGGGCTTCCCGTGATGCATACCTAGGTATTTAAAGTAAAGGGGAGTGACTGGGAGCCTGGGGGTTTTACTTTATATTTTTATTATTATTTCATTTTTTAAAAATAGAGGGGAGCGGGTGTTCCTGAGGTGAGAAATCTGGTAGGTTAAATAAGTACCGTAGTCCAGCCCTCTGTTAGGTAAAGTACCTACAGTTCTGTGAACAAGGAACGGCTTGGGGAGGTGAGGCGCCAGCCAGGAGAGTCAGATGATGAGCTAGTCAGCTGGCCAGTCAGCCAGTCAGCGATGAGGCCAATAGCAGGCAGGTTGGCAGGCAGGCGCGGGTACCCTGCGGACACTGATCGATATAAAACGGTACCTAAATAAGCGTACCTAACCTTACAGTACCTTATCCTCCAAGGCGTCATCTAATTCTGTCTCTACACTCATGAGCAATCTATCTCAGATGAGTGCAAGTATCCAGCTAATTAGTGAGCAAGCAGCACGCTGTACTACTTCGGATATGTAGAGGTATATAAAAATTTATCATGATATCTAAGTAAGTATTGCTTGCAGTCGGCGTTGGCAATCCATGTACACACCTTACCTAATGCACCCGTTCGGGACAACGAAGTGGGGAACCTTATTGGTTTCAAGCATAAACGTGGTTGTCCGTTGAGCTACCACAGCGACGGGACGCTAGGTACTTACATGTATCGAAAGTATACCTATCTCTCGAGGCATGTACTTACTACTTCCTGGTAGGTAGTTTTTCAGAGCGTTAGTAGGAGGTACGCACCGTGCTATACCTAAACCTTAGAAGTACTTCGTACTAACATGCTCTAGAGAGGTACCTATTTTAGCCTGGGAATTTACACTACTAGGATTTACTTATCCTTGATTCGTGGGCAGTACTTGTCGTGCCTGCAAAGATCTACTATTCAGTATAATTACTTGTAAAGTTCCCTACCTGAAGGTACTTTATTTACTTACCTCCATAGACCTGATTTGGGAGGCTATGAGGCGGTTCTAATGCGACGCTAATATTTGAGATGCTGGAGAGATAAATTCAAGTTGCAACTGAAGTGGCTTTAACCTCCCCGCCCTGACTTAGGTGCCTGCACACTTCAACCTGCTTGTAGTGTGTGACCAGCGAGACTAGGTTGGTAACCCATGTTGCACCATGAGTTCCTCGTAGACGCATCAAAGTCTCGTAAATGATTCATGTTGAATGTGCCTAGGTAGTGCCTACGTCCGTGCTGCGCTTGCATAGATTCCTTGGAGGTCGTGGGCTTTCTGTGAACGAACATACCGGACCACAACAGAGGACGTTTCTTGATTTTTTTCTTGGACCTTCCATTCCCTTTCCCTCTCCCTCTCCCTCTCCCTTCCACCGTGTCGTTCTTGTGTATCCGTGGGCTCCTACATTTACAACACTGACCTACGTATGTGTACTTCGTATTTATCTAAGATAATTAGTTCATCTCGGGTACCCTAGCGTAAAGCTCCCCCGCAAATGATCATCGAGCCTGGACCGGGCTCGTGGAGATAAGTTCTTTAAGGAGTGGCTACATACCTACTTAGCCATTCCGGATTAAGAGTAAATGTACCTATTGCCACTCTCTATACCAGAAGTAGTAGACAGTAGCTACTTAGTCTATACCGGTATCTCCTTAGCATTCGCATACTTATCCTTTACCAGAGTAGCCTAGTAATGTAGGTAGTTAGATCGATTCACATTTCAATGTGCTCCTCCGTGCGAGTGTAGGTACACTACCCAGAGTTTTGAAGTTGCAAGGAAGCGAGGAGACAGGCATTTACTAACCATCGGACTTTGTATTTGCGAGGTCGGACACCGGGCAGCCAGCATTCTTCGAGCCGGGGAGTTCCCGTCGTACGGGGAAGTGCTCCATAAGGTATCAGTATTGCCGTAGTGCCGTATTGCCTAAGAGGTACCTTACAGTTACTACCAGTATCTAAGCAGGTAGGTACATGTAGTATAAGCTGACCTTACTCGTGTACCTACTTATTCGTACGTGTTACTTGTATGTAAGGTACTTTTAAAATGTTAATTTCAAGGAGGTACCGGTATATCTAAAGATACCAAGACCTATTAACTCATGTAGTTTAAGAGGTAACGTAGATTAGGTAGACCGTAGTGGAAGTACTTCGTACGCCATATACTGTTGCCCCCATGTCTATACTTCGTACACTTCCATCGGTGGGCGAGATCCAAGGCTCACCCTGCGCAAAGAAGGACGAGTTACTGTAGAATTTCGCCGTTGGAATCCCGTACTACAGTGAGGTGTCTATAGAGTACCCGTACACGGCAATAGTGTACGACCCGTATACTGGCACATCGGCCAGGAGGGTATACGAAATGGCACTCTCGAACAAACAAGGGAACATCATCACTGAATTTAAGCACCTCGCCCTCCATCCGAAAAGCCCATATTTGGGGGTGGGAAGGGGTAGGGGGGTTGCTGATTCCGATTCCGCTTCCTCTCTCTACCTTACCTAACCGGGCTCATCTTTGTAGATCGGCGCAGGGACTGTAGTAGTGTCACAGCATGAAGGCCTACCTATGCCCAGTTTACCTACACTACTCCCTACAGTTAATGATATGAAGTAAGTAAGTAGATAGCTGCATAACTACATGTAGGTAGGGTTTATTGTATTATACAGACCACATACTCACTTGACTACCGTAGTTAAAGGAGTTGGTTAAAGGTAAGACCTAGCTGGGCTGTTCGTTGAGTTACGTAATAAGTTTACCTATTCACATAGGTAGTGTAGTGTACACTAGTGTCCTGAAGAGTAGGTGTCGACGGGTGTCCGATGAGAGAGGCTAGGCCCAATGAAGCGTTATGGATGCTTGGACACACACAAGACAACTCGCACCAAGCCTTGCGGCAGCGAATTAGATGCTAGCTGAGCCGGGGAATCCCCAGAGCTCCAGGCGCTTCCCCGGGAATACTCGGCCCACTATCTGCCGTTTGTGGCCTGCCCAGGACGGTGCTGGGCGGTGGTTCCATGTGTGTGTCCTGACCGCGGAGGGCCAATCAGAGGCCGCACCTCGTGCCCCTGGCCAGCTCTGCCTCTTAGTGCAGCCACACGCTGCCCGGTCGCTGTACCCAGGGAGGTACCTCCCTCAGCCTATACCACCTGCAGTGAGAGAGATGGAAGTACATGATGTCCCTAGCATCGAACAGTGATCGAAGCAAGCTAAGCCAGTAGAAGCGTACTTAAGGTACCTGCACCTACCAGGTGGCGGCCCACACCCCCCTTGGCACGGCGTTGGTGATGATCCTGGCGGATCCTGGCTCTTGGCCCTGGCTGCTGACCGACTGCTGACCTTGTGTGTGGGAGTGGGTGAGTGAGTGTGTGTGTGTACCTATTTTCTAGTGCCAGTCCAGTCGACCTTCTCCCGCCCGCCTTTTCTCGCAGCCGCCGGTTCGCCTCTCACTCACTCTGTCTGTCTGTCTGCTCCTCCTCCTCCTCTCTCTCTCTCTCCACCCTGCAGCGCAACTCACCAGGCCCACTTCGTCCACTAACCTGCCTATCCCTAACCACACAATTCCAGTCTACATCTGAGTCTATATCCACTAACCTCCCTGTACCTAAACCTGAACCCACCACAGTCACAATCTTGATCATCTTTGTATTATACCCACTCTCCATCTACCGTCCACCTCCTCCACCAACACCACCACGACCACCGCTACCACCACTCAATCTCGCCTGCTCCATCCCCCTTCCCCATCCACGTTCCAATCCACATATCCATATCCATTTCCATCTCCATCTTGACTTGTCGGCCGGAACCCGCAAATTCTAATTTCAGTTTCCATCTCAACCTCAACTCAGCATCGTTCGTCCATCCGTCACCTTCCACCCTCCCACCGCTCCCGCCCACTCCCTCCTTCGCCCTTCCCGACGATCTCACATCGATTACGCTGGCTTGACGTCCCAACACCATCCACCATGGCGATAGCCATGGGCTGGCAGAAACCGGACAATGTCGCCGGGTCCTCTGCGCCGGCTGTCATGGTCGGCCTGTTCGTGGCCACCGGCGGAGTCCTGTTCGGTTACGATACTGGGTGAGCATCAGTCCCGAAGACGAAGACGACGGCGACGACGATCCCTCCGTCCTCCATCCTCCCCCCCGTCGTCTATCCTTCTCCTTCCCCCGCCATGCGCCATACCCCGTGCGCCTTGCTATCCGCCGACCCTCCTCACCCTCCTGTCCCTCCAGTTCCTCCTTTGCGCTGCCTGTGCGCTGACTCTTGACTCCGCCCCCGCTGAAGCACCATAAATGGCATCCTCGCCATGAGATCCTTCAGGGATCAATTCAGCACCGGCTACCGCGATGACAAGGGTCTGCTGGATCTTCGCCCTGACCAGATATCCATCACCGTCGCCATCCTCAGCGCCGGCACCTTCACCGGCGCCCTGCTCGCCGCCCCCTTCGGTGATTGGCTTGGACGGCGGCTATCGATCATTGCCTCCATCGGCGTCTTCATCCTTGGTGTCTTGTTCCAAGTGACTGCTGATGCTCTTCCGTTACTACTCGCTGGGAGGTATGTTTTGACTTAGACTAGGCGGCTGCCATGCGCGGCTGCCGTTGCTGTAGGAGGCCGCTTGCGTTGACATGACATGCCTAGATACTTCGCCGGTGTTGGAGTCGGCGCCGTGTCCGTTCTCATTCCGCTCTACCAATCTGAGATGGCTCCCAAGTGGATACGTGGGACCTTGGTTTGCGCATATCAGTTTTCCATAACCTTTGGTCTGTTAGCCGCATCTGTCGTAAACCAATTGACCTACCAATTGGAGGGAGCCTCCGCGTACCAGATTCCTTTTGGCCTCCAGCTCACCTGGGCCGTGGTGCTCAGTCTTGGTCTTCTCATCTTGCCAGAAACGCCACGATATCTTATCAAGCGCGGCGATAAACACGCTGCTGGCTTAGCACTGAGTCGCCTTCGACGGCTCGATATTACGCATCCGGCCCTTGTCGAGGAACTCGCCGAGATTGAGGCCAACCACGAGTACGAGCTGGCTCTGGGCCCCGCGACGTATCGTGACGTCTTCACCGGCTCTCCGCACCTGTGTCGTCGAATCTTGACTGGCTGTGGCCTTCAAATACTCCAGCAGCTCACTGGCATCAATTTCATCATGTACTACGGCACCACGTTCTTTCTCGGCGCAGGCGTGAACAACCCCTTCATCATCTCTCTGGTCCTCAACGTCATCAATGTTGTCTCTACGGTTCCGGGTCTGTTCGTAGTGGAGAGCTGGGGCCGTCGAAAGCTTCTGATCGTAGGGTCAATAGGGATGGCGATATGTCAATTGGTCATCGCCATCTTCTCGACCGTGGCGTATGACATGAAGGGATTGGTCGCAAAACTGCTGATTGTCTTCCTCTCCTTTTTCGTCTTCTTCTACGCTGCCTCCTGGGGTCCGGTCGCGTGGGTAGTCACATCAGAGATCTACCCTCTCAAGGTTCGAGCGAAATCCATGTCTATCTCTACGGCATCAAATTGGTTGCTCAACTTTGGTATCGCATACGGAACGCCGTTTCTCGTCGAAGAAGGGTCTGGCTACGCCTCTCTAGGAGCTAAAGTATTCTTTCTCTGGGGAGCCTTTTGCATACTCGGTGGTGTCTTCGTGTATTGCATGGTTTTCGAGACGAGCAAAATCAGCCTCGAACAGATCGACGAGATGTACGAGCGAGTTCACCTGGCATGGAAGAGCAAGGGTTTCGAGCCGAGTTGGAGCTTTCAGCAACTGCGTGACGAAGGATTCGCCGATAGTGGTATCCCGCCGACTGAGCTAGAGCCCCCGAGGACAGGGTCTATAGTCACCGATACGAGTATACAAACGACACAGACGACAGGAAACCACACCGAAAATAGCGAATCCGACGAAGACAAGGCAATTCGCGAGTTGGGATTAAGCAATGTCGATTTCAGCTATTAATAGCGCTGCTCATTTTCTACGACTTGCACGCACGGCGATTTCTGCACTTCTTTGCCTGAGCTTCTCGTTACTCGATATACCCTTCGTCCACATATGTCTTACCTTTTTTTTAACGAAATATACCTACCATCATCACTATATCAGCGCCGGAGTTGGTTGGGTCGGAGTACATGGGAACTTTGGGGCCATTCGGGTTCACGGGTCGGCATTGTTTCAAACGGGACACTGGGCTTGGTTCTGGGTCAGGCAGCCAAACCCGTTCACAGGAAACGATGGGCCTATATGATATCTCTGCTAAGAGATTTTTTTTTATCTATTGGGGAGGCTCATCTAATGTGCGGTAGTCGCGCCACCGCTTTCTGGTTGTATTGTTGCTGGCGCACAGCATTTACCATTGCACACGGCTGCACGGCACGACATGACTTTTATGCTCGGGAATATTGGTCTCGCTGCTGGAGTTTGATCTGCTCTGGTCTGTCTATCTCCGCTTCCCGAGGAAGCTTTATATATCTGTATCATGAGTGGGATAGATGTCTGGGTGAACTGAAATGCCGTCGTCTCCGTCGGGGCTGTCATCATTGTGCTGAGTATTACTCATGTCGTCGAATAGGGGCGACGATCTAAATAAAAAACTATTGACAGTACATCCTGGGACCATTATCGGTTCTGCCTGAGGAAAAGACCGTCGTCTGTTTCTATACCCTCTACCTCTTCTTTTCAGTTCGTCCAGTGGCACGGCATTCGTGTTTGGGGCGATTAAAGGGGCAGGGGAGAGATAGATTCCAGGCTTCAATTACTCAACCTAGGTTACCAGTAGGTAAGAATGTTAGGCAAGTACCATCTATCTATCCACGTTAGACGTATATAACTATAACCCTTAGCCTTCAGCCTTCAGCCTTCAGCCTGTATATTGTATACTGTACGTATAGAATAAAATGAAACGGAATCGACTTGACCCTGGGCCGCGTTTTGGATCTCTTTGTTTATTTCTATCTTAACTTTCCAAACTCTCGCCCTGGTCCTCTCATCCTACCGCCCTCCTCGTTTTCTCGTGTTACTCTTCTCCTGCATCGTCCGCCCCTCGTGCTTGCGGCTGCCGTCTCCTTTCGTGCTTCACGGCGGGTTTGGGGTTGAGGTTCGGCTGTGCTCTAGATGAGACGAACTAACTAGTAGGTAGCCAACTAGCTAACTAGCTAACCGGCTAACCGATTGATAAGAGGTAAGCAGGCGGGTAGGTACCTACAGTATGGATTGGCGGACGGATACTTGGGTTGGTTACTTGGGCGATGAATAGGGGGGAAGGGAAGGGAGAGGGGATACGTAAATCAATCATATTTCAATTTTCGTGGCTACCTATACCTAAGTAGGTATGCAATGAGAGAGAGAGAGAGAGAGAGGAGCTGGTTTCGAGCTGACATGCGCTCGCGCACACAGACACAGACAAACAAATTGAATGAATCCGATGGTCAACAGCAGTGGGTAATTTAGTACCGACTTCTCTTAGCTATATACCTATCTGTCTATCGCCAATATGTTTGTTCCTTGTACTCAAATGGCTATGATATGATATGATGTGTGTGGTGTGGTGTGGTAAGGTGATGGCATGATAGGTAGGTAGGCAGGCGAGGTAGGTATGTATGGTAATGGAATAGATGTATGGATGGATGGATGGTATTAATACAAGCCGAGCATCGATGACATTACGCTCGCTATTACTATTTCGATATCCCTAGTTCCCTCTGTGGTAAGAGAGGGAAAAAGAGGGGGGGGGAGAGACATTCACTCGCCCTCGCCCTCACCCTAGCCAAGCCAACCACGCGTAGACCAGCACCGCCATCCACGCAACTCTCCAGCACGAAGTCCAGATCTCCTCGGTGACGACCTTGAGGACCGTCCTCCTCCGCGAAGATGACGGTCTCCATGGGTCGCCGCGGACCTTTCCGTCGGAGTCGTAATACGTGTCCCGTCGGATCTGGATTCTCGGCCCTCTGCTTTGCGCCCAGCCCCATTGCCCCGGTCCCGGCCCCGGTCCCGGTCCCGCTTTTGACTTCCCCTTGCCTTTCGCGGGTGTGGATCCATGATAAGGCGTGGTGGTGGTGCTCGCGTTTCGGCCTTGCGAAGGCGAGTGAGCCTTCGTCCGCGTCGAGGCGAAGCGGGCAGAGGGGAGGTTCGACGCCGACGTTGCAGACGACGTCGAGTCGCGCTCGAATTCGCTCTCGTCGTCATCGCCGTCTGTTTTCGCCTTGAAGACGGGGAGTACGGCCGAGGGGGCGGCGTGTATGGGTTCGAGGGCAAAGGGCTGCAGTTTCAGGATCGGGACGAGGAACGCCCTCGCAACGAGAGTCAGGATGGTGAACACGCCTAGGATGGCGTATGTGGCGAACATGGAGAGCTGGTTGGGGAGCAGACAGAGATGCGTCTGCAGTGTCCGACCGGAGAGGCTCGGAAGCGGTTTCCCCTGGCTGTCGACGGGGTTGAAGAGCGAGACCATCTGGAAGCCCGGTGTTGGCACGCCCATGGCCATGCTGAAACTCTTGACGGTGATCTCGCGAACGTTCTCCTTTTGCGGCGAGTGCACGACCTCGCAGTAGTCGTGGTCGTCACCTGAGAAGACGTGAATGACGTTGCCGATGCTCTTGACCAGCTTGATGGAGTCCTCGTCGCTGAGGACATTCTGGTACTGGTACCCGCTCGAGACGCTGATGGCGTTTCGGTGGTCGGGGATCACCGGGCCCGTCTGACCCTTGGGAGGCTTGGCCGGTGGCCAGTGCTCGCGCATCGGACCGCAGGGCGTCCCAGGGTCGCGGTACAGTGGGACGTGAGTGAGGAGGATGGTGGGAAAGTCGGGAGCGTTCCCGCCTGGGTCTATCGTGGGCAGATGACTGAAGTCGGCGTTTTCGAGTTCTTCGACTCTGTGGTCCAGCATGACCTCCTCTACCTCGCCTCTCCAGAATCGTAATTCTTTCTGTACGGCGCGCCGTTTCCTCGTTTTCACCTCGTCCAGAAAATCGTTCACTGGCTGATAGATGGCCCGTAAGTCGACTTGGTCCTTCATGCTGGACGTATCGGCACTCAGAGACACCGAGTCCACAGACACAAAGGTGTGATTTCCGATGACATCGACTCTGTTCGTCTCTCCGAAATACGCGTTGAATCGATGCCGCGCCGGCAGCTTCACCTCAGCGCCGAAGCCCAGATCGTGGTTCCCGGGCAGACTCGAGATGAGCTTGCGGCCTCGTTGGAAAGGCGCGGGGATGGTGCCTCCCAATATCCAATTGTCGATGAATATGCGACCAAACCTCCCATATTCGGACAGCCAGTATTTTTCGCCGTATTTCTTGTGCCACTGCTGCACATACTTCTTCTCGTCAGCGGGCCTGTGGCTCTGAGCCCACTCCGGTTCGTCAAAGTCTCCGTGGGCCGTCTTCCACTCCCTCCCGCCGTCGAACAGATCGCCTAGAAACATGACGGTGTCGGGATGCAGGATCTTTTGTAGCTGCTTGTATGACCTCCTCATGTAGTTATCGGTGATGCGCATGGTGAGTGGGTTGAGCGGCCATGGACGGCCCGGGTACGAGTGGGGATCGATGAGCTGGGGATCGGCGACGAATATGAGTCGATGTGGTGTTGCGCCTGGAGGCTGCTCGTCCATATGTCATGATTAGTCTGAGCCTAGTACAGTAGCCGACATGATGATTACCACATCATCATCTACATCCATAGCAACGTTATCATCGTCGTCACCATCATACCCTGCCTCATCTCTCCCCGCCACGTGATATCAGGGTATGGTATGGTATGGTATAGACGAAGTGGGCGGTTCAGGGGCAGGGGGAGGGGGAAAGGGACGCACGTACCCAATCTTCCCAGTGATTCCAGTCGCAGCGGTCGACTTTGCTGGCAAAAGTCCACCGCTCGCCCCAGAGCAGCACAAGGAGCCACAGGCCAACCAGGAGATGTGGGAAGCTCAGGAGGCGGCGGCGCACCATGTTGCGCCTCAGCTGGTGGCCCCCCTTGACGGCGAGGGACCAGGCGACGTGGCGACCGCGGCCGCTGCCGTACGTCCAGGCCCGCCGCACGATGCTCCTGGAGCCGGCCATCATCTCGTCCCAGATGGAGGCGCCGGGGTCGTGGGAGCCAGACGGGTACATGCCGGACCCGTGGGTCCTGTAGGATGGCCGTGCCATGACCGTCTCACCGGGCAGCCATCAATGAAGGCGAATATCACGACGACGTGCCCAGGTCTGGCTGGGTAGGCGGTCGGTGGAGATCGGATGGGATGGAATCGATGGGCTATGGTTTGCGATCCGGCGAGGGGGAAAAGTCGGCAGCGTTTCTCGCAGTAATTGTTGTGAGTTTTATTCGGTACCTTACTTCAGGTATGAAGAAGTTGAAGTGAAACATTCAAGTACTTCTTCTTCACGACACCGTAGATTAAGTAAGTGGTAAGGTACCTACTTTACTTACGAGACTCTTTACTTACTGCATGATGATGCGCTTTATTAGGTTAGGCTGGGCTGGGCTGAGCTGCCTGCGGCTAAGAGCTAGGGCCAAATTGAAAGTTATAGGTACGAAGTATGTTGTACGAATACATCGTACTACCTTCCTAGGCTGATACAGTGCATACCTTGCCCTTTTGATAAAGCGCAACACTGTACAAAGGACTGCAGCTGGTCCCCCACGTCGGGTAAAGCTAAGCTAGAAACACAGTGTGTGCGATGTAAGTAAGTATCTATTACTCCACCTCATCCCCATCCCCGCCGTGAGCCTTACCCATGGTTATGGTTAACCTTATTTCATGCCTAACAGGGCACCTAAAACCTGGCCCAGAGGAATTTTAAATTTCTACACGAGTTTAACTCCCTTTTTTAGGTCATCTTCTTGTGTTTTGTATTGTACTCAGAAACCGAGCAGTCGACGAGGGAAGAGGGGCAAGATAATTCATCATCTTGAGAACAACTGACCTAGCTATAAGTCTTCTGCGATCTTGGAAACTGGAGACCCGCAAGAGCGCTATGAATGTTTGTACGTGAACAGCAAAACCCCTAGGAGGAACATGGCTACCATGGCTACCATGCTAGTTTCCGTCAAGAGGGAGAAAAGGGCGGGGAATAGTGTATGAAGCCCAAAAAAAAGAGAAGGTATCCGATCAAGCCAGGCAGGCATCCAAAAAAATCATTCTGCCAAACCATGTTGTCCCAACCTCGCCATAACCATGCACCCACCGATCCCAGCGACACGAAGGAAAAGAGAACCAGAAAAAGAGAGAAAAGAGCTTCATACGCGCTACTGCTTGTTCCCGGGGCAGAACGTGTCTCCCAGGTTCGTATCATTGAGCCTCAACTCAACCACGGCAGACAGGGGCCAATTAGAATACCCAGGTAAACGACTCCTTCACTTCAAATCGAACCGTGTGTCTAGAGCAAACGCACCAATTAGCTTTTGCGAAGTTCACCAGGCAAATAAAGGATTCCACCCAGATCGTGGAAAAGGAGAAGGGCGAAAAGGGGCAAAAAAAAAAAAAAAAAAAGCAAGGAGGGAAGCAGAAATCCTCACCTAATGTCCGTAGCGGACGCACCAATGAGGACCTTGAACACGCCTTCCTCTGCGATCCACGCCGACTTCGCGGGGTCGTAATAACCGACGGCGTATTTATCGAGCGGGACCGTGATGTGCTTCGTCTCATCGGGCTCGAGGGAGACCTTTTCGAAGGCCGCGAGTTCTTTCTCCGGCCGCAGGAGCGTCGACTTCTCGTCGCGAATGTATATCTGCACTGTCTCGGAGCCCGTGATGGGGCCTACGTTGGTGACCGCCATGACGAGATGGATCGACGCCGAGGACGTCAGGACCTTGTTGCTGAGCGAGGGCCGTCCGTACTCGAAAGTCGTGTATGAGAGGCCGTGGCCGAAGGGGAACAGAGGCGCGACCTTGACGCGGTCGTAGTGTCGGTAGCCGACGTAGTGCCCCTCTCCGTATAGCACGCGGGAGTTCTCGCCCGGCCAGTTGTGGTACGCCGGCGTGTCTTCGAGTCTGCGGGGAAACGTAGTCTAGAGAAATGAGTCAAAGACCCTCGTTGGCGGGAACATGAGTGAGATACTTTGACGTAGGAGGGGACTTACCGGAAGCTTGCCGCTTGGGTTCTGTAGACCGAAAAGGACCTCGGCTAGCGCATTGCCTGCTTCTTGGCCCTGATACCAGGCCTGAATGATAGCAGGGACGTCGTCTGCCCAAGGCATCGTCACGGGTGACCCGGATTGGTTGACGACGATCGTTCGGGGATTCGCTTGGAGGACTGCGCGGACAAGCCTATCTTGACTTCCGTCCGAGGGTAGGTCCATCGTCTGTCGATCATAGCCCTCCGATTCCCATTCGGCGTCGAGGCCGACGACAACGACGGCGACATCGGCTTGCGCTGCGGCAGCTACGGCTTCTTGAAGGTAGTCGACCTGATCTTCCTCTTTGAACCCGATCCGACACCCGCCATACTTATGCGTCATGTTGAACTCTTTCTGCTTAGAGAGGGGGCGGAGTTCGTTCGTCATCTCTACGCGCAGCTCCACAGGCTGACCGGCGATCATGTCGACGTCGACCATGTAGTCGATGGAGCCGTCAAACATCGCCTCGCCTTCCTCGGTCCAGTCCCAGAGATCAAGTGCGACTCTGCCGTCGAGGTACAGCTTACCTGGACCAACACTCATGAAGCTGATTGTGTGTTTCCCGGACGATGTTGGAGTCAGATATGTCGTTGCAATGGCTGACCACTCGGGGCCGAGCTGATCCAATGGTGCCGAATCCCAGAGGAAGAGGTCGGTGTTCGTTCTTCGTTGCGTGACAATTACATCGCCTCGGAATTTGTCTCCGCTAAACCATTCCAACGTCACACCCGGCTTCCCAGACTTGTCGGTGCAAAATGGCGATGCCACCGGGAGCCACTTATAAATGTGGCATCCCTTGGCGTATATCACCTCCCCATGTGCAATGCGTTTGATGCTGGTGAGGGGAACTGTATTGTAGTACGGGTTGAGACTGGCACTGCCTCCACCGCCTGCAATCGCCCGATTAGCATTTGGTCCTATCACGGCGATCTTGGCCGTCTTTGGGTGTATGGGCAGCAAGCCGCCCTCGTTCTTCAAGAGAGTCAGCCCCTCGACACCGGCTGAGCGGATTAGTGAACGGGTGTCGTCTCGATCATCTTGCCTCTCCGGCTCTTCGGCCGACATATCGCCTCCTTTTGTCCGTTCCACAAGCGTAAGCACGTTTTCCGCGGCCCTGTCGACGTCTTCCACGGTGAGCTCGCCATTTTCGATTGCCTTCAAGACTTTCTCAAAGCGCCATTTTGTCGAATAAGGGAACTCGATATCGCAACCGGCTTTGATCGATTCTACCGTCGAGTTGACGCCTCCCCAATCTGATATGACCGTCCTAAGACAGCTAATTAATCTTCATCTTCGAGTGCCGAGACGTCATACTTACCCGTCGTATCCCCACTCGCCTCGCAGAATCTCTTTCAATGTATGAATATTCGCGTCGGCATGCACCCCATTGATGAGATTGTAAGACGTCATGATAGCCCACGGGTTCGCTTCCCGTATGGCGATCTCGAAAGGACGCAAATACAGCTCCCTCAGGGGTCGCTCCATCACTAACGAGTCCATAGTGAGGCGGTGCGTCTCTTGTTCGTTTGCGACAAAGTCTACGTGCGCGTCAGCTATATTCATTGCCTCCCTCGAGATGGAGCACACGTTTGATAGTAGCGGCAACCCCTTTCGATTGAAGTCCCTTGATGTACTGGGCAGCCAGCTTTCCAGTGAGCAAGGGATCTTCCGAGAATGACTCGAAATTCCTGCCACCTAGCGGGTGTCGGTGCAAACAAACAGTAGGTGCCAGAAGGACCTGGGCTGATCTTGCTTGAACCTCGCTCGCAAGATGTTGGCCAACCTGGTAAAGCAAATCTTTGTTCCAGGTGGCCGCCAGGGATATGCCACATGGGAATAGGGCGGCCTGTATTGTATACCATCAGCAACAATTGTCTGATAGGAGATTCTGTCATACAAACCTTTGTGCCTCCCACAAAAATACCACCCCGGGCACCGTTTGGTCCATCGCTGGTCTTGATCGCTGGTATCCGTTTATCAGGTATTGCTTTTGTTCTCCAGAAGTCCGCCGCGGTGAGAAGAGAGACCTGAAGTCTGTTTAGCTTGTTGACGCCAGTGTGTCCGTCACACATACCTTCTCTTCGAGGACCAGAGAAGCCAACTTCTTCCTCGCTGCTGAACGACTATCCTCCAAGATGCCCTGTTTCGCAAACGGGCTGTCAGGAGGAGAGTACACGGTATCCGGTGTCACATTGGAACCATCCGACGGCGAAGCGAGAGGATCTCCCCCTTCGTACTCATGATCTTCCAGTGCCTCCATTGTCAAGGACGACATGTTCGTGGAATATCACAAAACAAGGCTCTGGTTGGTGTCCTGTCACGATGAAACCCTGAACTCTTTCAAAGGGGCTGCTTGTTTAGGTGAGGGACTCAGATACGACCCCGCAGATCGGTTGGCGTCACTTATAGGGAAATCGGAAGAAAACAAATAAACCGCGGATAGCGTCAAGCTTAAATAAACCGCAATATCGATATGATCTTCCACTAGGATCGGGAGAGAGAAACATGGAAGCACTATATAACCAGAGAGCCCGGCGAATTTGCGGGTATCGGCCGAGAATGGTAGCAGCTCCGCTTTACTATAGCCCGCGGCGTGACCAAAGAGGGAGACCCAGATTATATGCTGAAGTATGTTACAGAATACTTGTATAGGCAGGGTGGCACGCTGCAACGTTTGGGTGATATCGCCCCAGATGAGCTTGGGGTTGCAAAAAGGGTAGACTTGCCCCGTCAGGACACTTTCACCGCCCACGCGAGGCTGACTTGGAAGAGCTAGCCCTAGTTACGATCGACAGATTTCGACAGATGAGAGTCAAGATGGCCGAAAAGACACCGTAATGTGGAGGAGAGCGGACAAGATACCACGCGGCTCCAGGTTAGTCTCGCAGTAAGGGCACACATGTGTGAAGCCGATAAGAGATATATATTACCACCCATGCCAAGTAATAGCCACGGCTACGACGGACCGGGTGGAGGTAGATTCTGGTCCTGGGACATCAACCCACGCTCATCGTACATAAGTAATGTGGGGGGGAATTCCGCTTCGGCAAGTAGAGCGTTTCCATTAGGCTGAGAACACAGGGACCGTCTTGTAGACGTTGCTGACCAAGACCATGATCAGGCGGCCCTGTGCCACAGGCAACCAGTGCTAGCAAGCCTGCCCCAAGGCGAGCTGAGAACTGGGGACTTGATCTGTTAGCCCGAGCCAGAAGAAAATGTCGTTTGAAGCTCAAAGGATCTTCGAGGAGCCACGGATATTGCGCCTTGAATGACCTAGCGGGACATTCCCACAAAGCTTGGTATGGAAACGGATTCCTCATTCAGGTTAGATGGCTCCAACAATGACGATGCTCCTCTCGCCATAGTGTCGTCGAAGTTTGACGGAATGGGGCCATCATGCTTAGGGTAAATGTGACCCAGGTTCCGGGCAAGCCCTAGACGGAGGAGAACGAGGCGTGAGTGGTACTTAAACGTCACAATACCAGTCTAGTTCAACCAACCATCGACCACCTCGGCATCCCTGTACAACGTGCTGGAGATAGGCGAATTTTCCGAATGGGCCGAAAGCTACGGGTATACCTACGGGTATCCTACGCTGGCACTCTCTCGATGTCCTCGCCGGCAGCCAGTAGACCAAGGGCATCGTACCGAGTCGCTGCTCAGCACGACGGGCCTGGGAATATCGACATGAGATGAGATGGCTTCACCAAGGCTCTCGTATGGCAGACACCCAGAATGATCAAGAGTCAATTTGGGTAATATGTCATGTGAGAGGTTGGAGGGAGCGAGCCGTGCCGGATCTGGTACGAATGGGGGTGTGGGATAAGTAGTGACCAAATAGACGGGTTCGTGTTTCTGTTTTGGTGTTGAAGTGATGGATAGCAAGTTCAGGTTTGCCGAAGTTGAGCTGAATTACCTAACAAGTGGTGGGGCTTCGTTAGATAGAGCCCGGGAATACGGGCCGAGCAGGCTCGTGATTGGGCAAAGTGTTTAATGAGTTCTCATTTAGGTAAGTACCTCCCAAGACAGGTACCCGTACAGTGTGAGATCTTTCGCACTGTCGCATCATCTGGGTACACTACATGGACTTGCCAAAGTACGAGTCCCATCATCCATGTAACATGTTAAAGCTGGTTTTCCACTCGCCGACGCTTCTTCTACTACCTACCTACTACAACCTCCCTACATGAAGGTTCGATTTGTAGGAAAGTTGGTAAGTACTTATGCAACCTACAAGGACATCAACTCAGCTTGGACACATCCAGGCCAATGACAGCCAGCCATCCATCCACTTTGTACGATCAACGACGATCCATATCAGGCACAACTCCTCACGGTGTAATAGGTGCGCACTCCCTCACCTATGCACTTCCTCACCGGCCATCTGATAGATCCCTAACCTGAGGTAGGTTACTTTGGACGATGAGGCCCTGCTATAGCTCGACCATCTGGATCCTTGAAGTGATTATCG
The DNA here is from genome assembly GCA_022578495.1 of Nemania sp. NC0429. Classification (NCBI taxonomy): domain Eukaryota; kingdom Fungi; phylum Ascomycota; class Sordariomycetes; order Xylariales; family Xylariaceae; genus Nemania; species Nemania sp. NC0429. The sequence continues at coordinate 333,755 of MU392177.1, read as the reverse complement.
TTGCATTGCATAGATCGGGATGGACGTCTACCCACATGCATGACTCCATCACCGATCCTCTCTGGTCCAAGTACCGATGGTGCCGTTGTTTTGCCAACCATCTGCGAATGCGGCGAAATGTATTTCCATGAACCAGACTGCCGGCATGCATAGACACGGTTGAAGACATGCTGATATACTCGACGAGCGTTCAAGAAGCTGACAGCAGAAGTCATGAGGTAGCGGTGAATCACCACTATACTTCCACTGCGTCCCCTGGCCATACTCGAGCCTCAAGCTCTTTAGGCATCGACACTCTCAAGATGCAGACTTGATAATTAGCTCGATTAAAGCGAACTTGAGAAATACATGTACGCGAACGGTGTCCCCTTCTCCAGAAGCTCCTAAACTCATGTTCCTATTGTGATAGATCACCACCTTTGCATATGGCTGTTACTACTAGATCGATGATATGCCATCCTCCTTCTCAGATAGGACCACTCTGGACGTAGCGCCATCTCAACGCCATGCATCTCATGTCACCAGAGGAAGTCGGCGTATGCAATCAGTGTTCCGATGCCACGAAGAGTAACTGATTCCCCAGCGTCAAAGCTGGGATCAGTTCGGACCGTACCGCCTTGTAGCATGGGTCATGATGAGAAGAGCGAAGCCTGCCACACATTCACCCAAGACATGCATTAGTGCTCGAAACGACGCCTGTTCGAGCATGTATTGTCACGGTTCGCTAATTATTGGTACGGGCCTTATAATAGTATCGAGTTCTGTTGCTCTTATGTTGCGCATATATTGCTTTTCACTGCAAGACCATGTGCCGAGCAGCGGCGGCTCCGTACCCGATTGGGAGACTACGCCGAGATGCTCTGCCTAGTCGATCTAGTCTCCCAGGAGGGAGCCTCCGATGGAGATCACGAACGCCGTTTCATCAGATTGGGCGCCGTGTCTCGTGTTGCAGCTACGTAAATACTTGACGTTTCCTGAGATTTAACACAGACATCTATCTTATCACGTGTCGTTCGTTGCCAAGGGCTTTGAGACGCGAACTTCCTCGATGGTGATTCTTTAAATTGAGTGATTATCTGCACATTTTCTACGCCGTGTAGAAATCTAGAAAGATGATCAAAAGTATTCGAATGCGATGATTCACGCTGAACTTCGTATTGCAACCCCTTGCTGGTAGTCTTCCGGAGGTTACATCATCTCGGAGTATATATAGGTAGCTACCCGTAGCTTGCCACTGCATGCACGTGAGCTGCATGCATGCGACCTGCGATCCATCACCGACTCCAATGATGGGGAAAACGTCATCTTAGCTGTTCCGACAGGCCGTTTTCCTCGAGATGAGGATATCTATACACAATAACTGGCAGGCCTTTTCTGTCTTGGGTATGTCAGATACCTAGGTGTCCTGTCTGTTACAACCTGTTACCTACTTCACATCCATGGTCTCCAAGCCCCATCCTTTCTCGAAAAGGTAGAAGACATGCGATCTCACGAATCGCCGCCTTGGCTTGCATAATACCCGCAGCTGCGCGAGCCCATGTTGGAGACCATCCCCTATATATGCTGCCTACCGTGCAAAGGCCTCGACTTCCTTGGCACTGAATACTAAGAGAAGCCAATTGGTATGGAATCGGAAGACACAAACATTATGGACATCCTGGCGGGCCCCCAGCTGGACTCTGCGACCACAACTGATCCTAGCCATCATTTCCGCTGGTCTCTCGCATCGCAGAGTACGAAGATGCTACACCGCACGATTCTCATCCGTTAGACAGTCTTAGATGGAAGCCTCCGTTTCCGGTAAAGCAATCCCCTTGGTTGAAGCCGGAACTAATGAGGCAGGTAATGAGCAGCCTCCCGAAAAAATACGGGGCGTCGCTCCGCAAGGTGACTGCTCGGATCCGGTATGGTCGGACTTTATGAATACCGTGGCGTTCGATCACTACATGTGGGCATAGATAAAGTAAGGTAGGGCAGGTGAAGACTTGCCATCTCAACTCAGAACGAAATATGAAGTGTTGTTCATAGTGTCATATTTGATGCGCTTCTCCTCCTGGTTTGCGCCCGGCAGGAGAGTGTATCCTCAACACACAGATATGACGATATGACGATGCACACCCTGGCGTCACCCATACGGACCGCCGGGTCATCGGCTGGGCGTGACTTCGGTGCCCTAACTAGGAATATCGATACCAGTTGGAGAAAGAGCAAGGGTTTGTGAAGAGGACGAGTCCTTTGATGTCTAGGACTCCGGCAAAGGTTCTTCTCGGCCTCAATTGTACAGGGTTTATTAGCTAGTGGCAACAGTTGGTAATAATCATTGCCTATGCGAAGCATTCTATCCGGGACTCAAAGCGTTCAATTATATAAGAGGATGGAATCATGCGGCAGGCAGCACGCTTTTGATCGGCAAAGAAAAGAAGTTATAAATAAAGAGTCGAACTCGATTCTCGAGTCCCGCGCGGCTTATGTAAGGCTGAACCCCAGACCACATTCCTCCGCGCCCGGGCGGCAGTTGATACCTACTACACAAGTAGGGCCCCGAGGCGCGCGTGAATTAGCTAAGCCGTCATCACCATGCCTTGCGACTGAGCTCCTGGTAGGTCAGGTCAGTGATGACAATGTAACATGCGGACACATTGTTGAGGTCGTAGAGATGTATCCGGATATTAAATTACTGAGCATGAAAATGTATAAATTGAGCCAGTTGGAGCTGTCGACGGTGGTGTTTGGCAGTCCTCATCATCGCCATCATCAAGACATCCTATCACAGCTACTTCGCACACCAAAGCCTCATCTATACACATTGGAATCACCATCTTCTATCTGCCTCAGTGTCTAGTATACAACAAAGCACAAAACCCCGAAATCACAAAATAGAATAAAATGGCCGCCAACCCGAGTTCGAGCAAGGTCCTGTCGCCCAAGTCCATGGCCCACGTCGTGCTGAGGACGCCGGACCTGAAAACCATGTCGACATTCTACAAGACGTTCCTCGGCGCGCACGCCAGCTGGGAGAACGAGAAGATGACGTTTCTGACGTACGACGAGGAGCACCACCGCATCGCGATCCTTGGGGTCCCGGGCCTCGCGGAGAAGGCAAAGAAGAGCGCCGGCCTGGACCACGTCGCCTTCACGTACGACACGCTCGCCGACCTCTTGGCGGCCTACAAGCAGCGCAAGGCCCACGGGATCCTGCCCGTGTGGTGCATCAACCACGGCCCCACGACGTCCATGTACTACGAGGATCCGGACGGGCACCGCCTCGAGACCCAGGTCGACAACTTCGACACGGTCGAGGAGACGAACGCCTTCATGCGCGGGTCCGAGTTCGACAAGAACCCTATCGGGGTCGACTTCGACCCGGAGGAGCTCATCCGGAAGCTGGAGAGTGGCGTGCCCGAGTCGGAGATCAAGAAGCGGCCGGACATTGGCGCTCGGGGGCCGGAGACCATCCCTGAACTGTAATCCAGGACGCCCTGCGCTTCTTTTTAAGTCCAGAGACCATAATGGAAAAAGACCGAGCTAGTCTACTAAGAGGTGGTTTTATTGGGAGGAAGGGAGGGGGGGTTAGTGATCGCGGATAAATACTCCAAGCTGCAAGCAGTACCTCGTCTCAAACATCATATGTCTTCCGTAATTTATATGTATTAGTATGATGTTAGTTACAAGCAGAGCGAGCCATGGCTCGAATATGGCGTAGCCGTAGCCTTGATGCTCAAATTGAATACGTATTTATTACGACTCTCCTGGAAATGAATGATTTACAAGTCAGAGTCCGGGTTACTAATTGGACATTCTCCTTATCGGGTTCGGTGCTGTTCTTGTCCCGGTTATGTAGTGCAGAGGTGTGTGCTGCATTCGGTCGATGCGACGCCGTTTCACCCCCTCCCAACAGGTACTGGACCCAAGGTACTCTACCCTCGGCACATCCCATGGATGCAACCTTGTGGATAACGGCGGTGACCCAACTTGTCCCACCTTGGAAATCTCACGCACCCCGATCGATTCGTTCCATGGCACGAACGGGCACCAGACAAAATCAACCAAGGGGACTACCTAGGCAGGGCATAGTGTAAGTCAGTACCAATGTAGTGTATGAAGGGAACCCTGTCCTCTCGAGGGGCGGGGGGTTGCACTACACTACCACCTACTACCTAAAGTACCTACTCTACATAGCAATGGCGTGTTGCGCATTAAGGCACGCAGGCACGTCTGGCCGACGGTCAGTATCGCCTCCAGGTTTTCGTCTTACTTCTCGCAGGCCTTGGCTGGGATGAAGCGAGTGAGTCGGTCCAGACGGAAAAGCAAGTGAGACGGGGGCTGACACGGAAGATGGCGTTTTGTCGATCCATTGTGTTAGTGTAGTAGGTTATCTCTACTTAGACTGCCTCCTATCTTAAGGCACTTAATTAATGATAACGTCTCACGACCGGCAATACCACCAGACCAGACCAGTGTAGTATAGTATGGTATTGCCTACGCTTGTCGATATATGCAAGGGCGGCCCCCATGCTAGATAGTTTACTACCTAGGGAATCCGACAATAGGGCTCGCCGCTGCACACCATGCTTCTTGACCTTCCCGTGCCGTGTCTTGGCAATGAGACACTGGGTTGTCGATGGTTCCCTGGGATGGGATGGGCGAAGCCCCTCTTTCACTATCAGATCAATCAATGGATCAATCTACTTACAGACACCACCATCCCGCGGCGGGTCGTTGGCTGTTCGTCCGAGTGGCTCTCATAGCCGGTAAGCCCGCTGTCACTGTGGAATTCGCCGTGTCCGTCATGGTCTAGTCTAGTTCTCATATAACTCGGGGGCATCTCGATCAACCAGTCCTCGTCTGCCTACTATCACTCACTCGTTCTCTCATTCTCTCATTCTCGGGTGGCCCTCCCGCTATATACGTGAAGCAACCAAGATCAACTCTCTCTATCCTCTAACAAGCGATGATCAGCTCAATCGGAGCGGGACCCTACTTATCTGTCTAAGTACTTCGCTAAGTATTTGACCTTGAGCTATTTATGCTGGCGTATTCAATATATTACCTTCGTCCGGCGTGCAACCTTGTGGCTCTTCCGCCAGGTGACATCGATATCAGTTTCATGGCAATTTGCAGGGCCTGAGACGCAAATTTTACTCACGCCCCTTTTTCCCTTTTTTTTTTTGGCGGGATCTGTCACCTTAGAACTTGATGCCTACCTGATCGGATGAGAATTGCATGTCAAGCAACAAGGGCGAGCATGGAAGCATGTCTTTTGCAAAGATTGCAGCCTGAAGGACAAGCCGGGGTTGGGGACAATGACATGAGCTTTCTAGAACTACCCAGTATACATTGTTTACAAAGCTTGAATTAAGAAATAATTTAGGTACCTTACCTGAAGCAATACCTACACATGAATATCTTGCTCCCACCGTCCTTACTAATTTTACCAAAGTTACATAGTACCTGTGGGTCTGATCCTATTAAACCCACACAGCACCAGTGCTTAGTGGGTCATTTAACCTGTATCCTGACTTTTTCTGTATCTATTCTGTATTTTTTTAACAGGATGTATATTTATATAGGCAGCGTATACAAAAAGTACTTTTATACTGCTATAGCACCAATAATAACAATAATGCACACATATTTTTAATAAATATAAAATTTATATAAGCATATTAAATATGTTTATTTTTATCTCTGCATATTGTTTTTTTATTTTTAAATTAATTATAGCTATATGTTTTAATGTGCAGGTTAATATGTGTTTTAGCTATATTTTAATAAAAACGGCCACACGTTATAAAATATAAAATAATAAATAAAAATATTAACACTTATTAAAATAACAGCAATAATAGCTATATATATATTTAAAAAATGACTTAAAAGTAAAAAATATTATAAAGTATATCACTATATATTTTTTTTTATATATATAAATAATGCTATATTATAAATATAAAACGTTATAATGCACATATAAATATTTAATATATACTTAGTTTTATATAAGAGATTATATATAAAAGCTTGTACTTACAGAATGGATACAGAAAAAGTCAGGATATAGGTTAAATAACCCACTAAGCACTGGTGCTGTGTGGGTTTAATAGGATCAGACCCACAGGTACCTACTAGAAATTATGGCATATACCTAAGTACATATGTGGTACATTTCATGTTAGCCAGGAGGTAAGCACTTACATGTTAATCAGGCTTTTTTGCTGCTTAACTTTTTTGAAACTTGAGCAACTACCATCAACTAGATATCCTGTTAGTAGACAAGAAAAAGAATCCTATCATCATTCTACCTGTATAAAGATTAAAATAACCACAGATACATACATGTAAGCAATAGGTTATATGCATGAAGCATTAGGTACATGCAGTACTGTAGGTACTTGCTTACAATAGCAGATCATGAGATGACACAACTCAATGGTTGGTGTGCCGGCAGGCCCTATGCATACTAGGTACCTACCCAGTGTACAGGTACCTGCTAGACACTGACAGGCTGCAGGTACTCAAGGCACAACGAAGTTTCTTGCTATGACGGGTAAGTACAAGTACCTAATTGCATGCCCAGAGTCTGCTGATCTCTGGGCCTAACAAATTACAACATTGATTCAAAACACGAGGAGCACCACCAACAAAGACTTGGGCTCTCCTCGCCACGTTGACATCAGCAAGCATAGGTTCCTCTCTCTGCTGCCATCTCTTTTACTTGCATTACTTTGGCAGCGCCTGCAAAGCTGATCCATCACATTAGCAACACACCAGGCCCTGTCAAGCAACACTCAATACTGTCGGTACCCGTTCGTTACCCAGCATCAGCATAGGTATTAGTGTAGCGATGAGATGAGATGACATTGCAGACTGCTCCGACGGAGACCGACTGACCGAACTTCCCCTGTTGCCACCCCTGCCCTGCATCCTCTTCGCCTGTCTCTGGCATCCTATCCTCTTGAGCAGGACATCTAGCGCGCCGTCAAGGTCCTCGGCCGCAGAGCTCCAGCCCAGAGCTCAGTGGCCAATTGATTGCATCTATCGCCCTTTTTCGGCTCTCTCTGGGGCGACCCAGGCAACTGGATAGCGAGGAGAGGCCGGCTCCGATTGGTGAACTGTGTACTCTGTACATTCGTTTCTTCTTTTTCTTTTTTTTGTTTAATTTCTGACGCCATTTCTGACGCCATACATCTGCGACTCTGGCCTGGCTCAACAGACAAAACACAGCATACACACAGCATACACAGCATACAGTATACCGCCCTGTGAGGTTATATATCCCTTCCTTCAAGTACACTACCGACCTGTCTACACAAGGCTGCTACAGTGGTAGGTGTCTGTTGTCTGATGCCATCCTCGCTACAATATTAGCACGGGCCTTTTCATACTAGTCTCCCGGACTTCGCTAACTTATCCAAGGCTGAGGCTTGCCTTGTGCTTCATCAGCTCAGATCATCCCGTACTCTCTTCTCCTCCCCCCATTCGACCACGGCAGCAACAGCCTGTTGCTCGGAGACGATTGCATCGTGCTCGTCTTGACCCCGTTTGCCTATCGACTCTGTTCCGAGCACCCCGCGATCATGGCGTGGTCCAAAACCACCCGTATCGGCATTATGCTGACCATCAGCACCGCCTTCTTTCTCGTCGAATTGATATCAGGCTTCATGGTCCACTCCCTTGCCTTGATGGCTGATGCCTTCCATATGCTAAACGACATCATCTCGCTGATTATTGGTCTCTGGGCCGTCACCATCGCAAAACGCGCCACCACAAACCGCTTCTCCTACGGCTGGGTTCGCGCCGAGATCCTGGGTGCCTTTTTCAATGCCGTATTTCTGATCGCGCTCTGTGTTTCCATCATCCTCGAGGCTATAACTCGCTTTGTGGAGCCCCAGGAGGTCTCCAATCCGAAGTTGATCCTCATCGTCGGCTGCTGCGGTCTCGTTTCGAATCTTGTCGGCTTCGTCGTCTTGGGAGGCCATGGGCACAGTCACGGCCATGGCCACGGACACGAACACGATGGCCACGCGCACGCGCACAACGAGATGGCCGCTGCTGAGGAAGGGAGGGCCGATTCCACGACAGCCCTGGTGGGCCATGCTAGTCCCATACTCGAGGTCTTGCCTGAAGTCGTTGTGTCGGGTGTGCAGCCCGCCGAGACAACTCGCCCAGACAGCAACCGAACCCTGCTCTCGGAGAACTGGGAACGTCGGCGCTCGAACAGCCTTAAGCGGAGCCGTTTTGCGAACATCGACGAACTCAACATCCACCCTGCTAGTTTCAGGCAAGATATCATTGATCGATCAAGCCAGGAAGACAACGAGACGGACGAAAGCTCTGGAGAGGACAGCAACACCGTGGAAACCGCCATTCGTGACGAATCAGCGGTAGACGAGAACTCACCGCTGATGACGAAGGATGCCGGGAAGGACAATGGCACTATATCTAAGGACAAGCATGCCCGTCTGCCGTCGTGCCATCACAGGCGTGATTCTGGTGTCCACGACGACCATCATCACACCAGGCCGAAGCCCAAGTCGAAGAAGGGTCACGGTCATAGCCATGCCGACATGGGCATGAATGCCATGGTTCTTCATGTCTTGGGTGATGCGCTCGGCAACCTCGGCGTCATCATCACGGCTCTGATTATCTGGCTCACCGAGTGGCCCGGTCGCTACTACGCGGATCCGGCCGTCTCCCTGTTCATCACTCTTATTATTCTGAGATCGGCCATTCCGCTTACCAAGGCGACGTCCAAGGTCCTCTTGCAGGCGACTCCGGATCATCTCGATCTTCAAGATGTCAAGGAGGATATCCAAAGACTGCCCGGGGTCATCAGCTGCCACCACGTCCACATCTGGCAGCTCTCAGATACCAAAGTAGTGGCTTCATTACATGTGCAGATTGCGTTCCCCATTACGGATGAGGGCGGAGCCAAGTACATGAAGCTGGCGAAGCAGGCACGGAAATGTCTCCACGCCTATGGCATCCACAGCGCGACGATCCAGCCCGAGTTTTGTCTAGACCAGAACTGCAACCACCTGGAGGGAGGGTCGCTGCCGGTGGACGGACAACTCTCGCCGCTGCACTATCTGAGCAAAGATGAGTCAAGCGACGGATGCTTGCTGAGCTGCGTGGATGACTGTGTGGATCAGGGTTGCTGCTCGCTACCTGCGCGGTATGGAGCTGGGTCGAGCCGGCGATCTAGTCAGTCGACGGCGCATAGCCACGGGCACGATCATGATCACGACGACCCCTCGCACCAGCATTTCTAGGAAGTAATCAAGTGGTGGATATGCGGGTTGTAATTGCATGATAAGGAGGGGCGTTCTGGCGTTGAGCATGATAGATGGTCCGCCCCGATGCGCATCTTGGGTGGCGCTGCTCATTCATTCGTCTTTTTCTTTCTTTCTGTTCGCTATACGGATACATTCGGCCCTCACATACGCCGTGGATCATTGATACCAGTCGGAAGGATAGAGAGTGGACGGATACCCAGGTCTGTATCTCCGGACGGCGCAAGCTGTGGTGTAGAGTAATTATGTGAATACAGAAGCGTTCGGCTGCATCTGATTGTCGATGAATGATTCAGTTTCTAATGGCATGGCGTGTCTGCTATACAGCCGCTTGGCGCATTGGTCATGGGAAATATGTCCAGGTACAGAAAGTCCGGTGTGCAAGATGCTCATGAGCAACGATATCCTAAACCTCGGCAACCTCCTTGCCGCGTCAGTACACATGGGTTTTGACCCATGACAGCGGCTGGTAGGGATTATGCGCTGCGATGTACGGCTTATGGTCTACCAAAGCGAGGAGCTCCAAGGCAAGGTTTCACGACAGTCCTCGTGTATCCTGGCGTGGCGGCATGAACTGGGGCTTACCTGTCCGTTGAATGCATACAGCCCTGATCAACGAATACCTTCCCAGCAAATTATCTACATTGTCCATTATGGATCTGGGGAAGATGGATGATGAGTATATCGCGTACATCTCGAAACAAGGATGCCACCACCGGTTACCTCACAATATCAGGCACGAAGAGCTCAAAGGTAGTTGTTCGAGACGGACTAGCCAACTATGACGCTGTCCACGCTCATCGGATCGGGTCGAATTACCCTTGTGACCGTATAGTAGTGTAAGTCACATATCCCCCCCCCCTTCCCCCTCCCGCCAAAGCACCGCCCGGGCATGATATCGTTCGTTCGTGTGTGCTTCCTACCGGATAGGTAGCTCTCACTTGATAGGTCTTTGAATCTTTTTCGTGTGACCGCAGGTGAGATGCAGAATGACCGACCCGGGCTCGTCCTTCCATGGCTACTAACAAACACAATCCAGCAATAACCTCTTCCAAGCGCTGCTGCTGCCCTCATTGCTGATATTGCATTTCTAGTAGTCTACCTACTTATGTACTCGGTATATCATGTAACGTACCTACTTGCTATACTGCACTACATGTAGTATCCTGTACTCTAGGTACAACATCTATACTGTCCTGTTCACCGTGACCCGAGTCATGTTGTCTTGCTGCCAGGATTAGGCCAAACTCACGCACTCGAAGGTCCGTCCACACGCCCCAATCTGCGGCTCCAAGGTAGGGAAGGCCCAGGTATTCGTGGACTTGAGATCTATTTATGGGATCGAATGCCATACCTATGTAAACTAGAGGCTGCCCATGGGCCTCCAGGCCGCTGAAAACCTTGTTCATCTCTCCGCTTCGCCTCCTCGCCGCTTCCACCCTATCCCTTATCCCTTTCATCATAACCGCCCTGCTTCCTCTTTCCCCGCACCCTCTCTTCAAACGAATCCATACTCTTCAATACAGCTCGACATCATGAGGTTTTATTTTAGCGCCGTCGTTGCGGCTTCGTTATGCATCACTGGGGACCGGGTCTCGGCCGCACCTACGGAGAAAAGAAAGAGCCTCGACTCTCGCGGTGAGATCTCGACACTCGGGAGGCGGGCGGTCAAGATCAGCCAAGTTCCCAATCCAAAATTCCCTGGCACACGAAAAGGCCGAGGAGCAATGGCGATGGCGAGGGCCTATTCCAAATACGGCGCGCCAGTACCCGACGACTTACTTGCTTATATAGAGCGACTCGCGGAGGAGTCGGGTCTCGCTCAGGACCCCGGTGCCGGCGACGACACGTCCGCGAGCCCAGAGGGTGAGAAGATAAATTCGGTATCGGAGGTGGCGACATGTACTTACGGAATCCGCAGGAGAGGTCGCTGCTCTACCCCAAATGTTCGACTCGGAGTACCTGTGCCCTGTACAGATCGGAACACCTGCCCAGACGCTCCATCTTGATCTCGATACAGGCTCCTCCGATCTATGGGTGTTCAGCACCGAGACGCCGAGGAATCAAACCGGCGGCCACACCGTCTACGATATCGAACAGAGCTCGACCGCGAAGCTGCTCACGGGACAAGCGTGGGACGTCGTGTATGGCGACGGGAGCAGTTCTGGCGGTAACGTCTATCACGACACGGTGTCGATTGGAGGAATCGCAGTGAAGGACCAAGCCGTCGAGTCCGCTAGTCACGTCTCGCATTCCTTCGTCCGGCGTATGGATACCGACGGACTGGTTGGTCTTGCTTTCAGCGAACTCAACATGGTGAAACCGAAGCAACAGCAAACATTCTTCGACAATGTGATGGAAGATCTCGACGCTCCATTATTCACGGCCAATCTACGGGCATCTGAGCGTAGGTTTCATATCATATCAGCAATGAAGGGAAGAGAAAAACCATGGATTTTTTGACTGACAGCGCACAGCCGGAAACTACAACTTCGGGTTCATCGACTCCAGCGAGTTCACGGGCGAGATCACGTACATACCCATCAACGCCAGCAGGGGCTTTTGGGAGTTCACGTCACAGGGGTTCAAGGTAGGCGACTCGTCGGACACGGTGATGGCCACTCACGACGCGGTCCTCGACACGGGCACCACGCTCCTCCTGGTCCCCGACGACGTCGCTGCCGCATACTATGCGCAGATCCCGGGCGCCACGAACGCCGCGACGTCCGGAGGCTATGTGTTCCCCTGCGCGGCCACCCTGCCCAGCTACACGGCCGTCATCGGGCCCTACGAGGCCGTGGTTCCCGGGGAGTTCGTCAAGTACTCCCCCGTAGACGGGAGCACCTTCGACGACGCCACGACATGCTACGGGGGTATCCAGACCGTCTCCGACGCGTTCCCTTTCGCGATATACGGCGACGTGTTCCTGAAGTCCCAGTTCGTCGTGTTCCACGGCGGGGATATGCAACTCGGCTTCGCTCCGAAACCGCTTTAATCGACCGATTAATCAATACATACATACATACCGAAGGTGGTTCTAATCGATTACAACAAAAGCTTTCAATGGTGGCATATGCCGCATGGGTGTGCGCACATTCTAGGGGGCGTTTAACGCCGAGGTACGGATCCGACAAGGGAACATACATGACGTCCTAATGTACGAACCCATGCTTTTTTTTCTTCTACGTGATTTATGAACCCAGGATAGGTCTGGTTAGTTTTACATCTTACATACATATTGCCCAGGGGGGGCCATGGATGCAGCCGAATACATATTAGGTACCCCATGAATCATGAGACATAACAACGGGAGCATACATAATGTCATGTTGACGAAGACGGGGGGGTATATCCAGGGTTCAAAGGGGGCTGGGAATAAGCATGCACACACAGATTTATTTCACTCTTGGCCGCCTACTTACCTACCACCCATTATCTATCTATTCATAAAATCCGATAACGTTGTCTACTTAAGTCTAGCTTAGGTATTTCGAACTGTGTGCCACTGGCGATGGCGGTACGTGAGATTTGGAGAAACAGATGCATCGAATCGGGGGGATCGGTATTGAATGATACTACCTAGGTGGAGTAAAAGCCGAGTTGAGTTCAGTTGAGTAGTCCCATGCAATTCGGCTCCGACTTCAATTCCGTGCTTACTCTATCCAAGCTGCCGATCGCCGCTTGCGACAGTGCAGTTATCAAATACATATACAGTCGGACCATGGATTGATTGTTTGATATCGTATGATAACTGATGACGTTTTTCTTGTTTTTCTTCTTACTTACTTATCTAGTTCCGATACTCACTCAGGCAACTTTATGAAGTATCTATAGTTTGGTTAGACACTGATTCGCCGTGTCAGATCGAAGTCGTCGATCAGCGCCTGTTGTTTTCTTTTCCCGTCGATTCATTATCTCTTTTAACGAATCAGTTTAAATTCTTCATTTTGACTCCATTAGATATACGATATCTGTACCTACCAGCATCTACCTAACACGGAGGTATTTCGTCCATCTAAGCTGTAATTCATTGCATCATTATATCCTACCCGACTTGAAACTCGTATGTATATATATGTCCATCTACGCCATGACGTCCCTCCAGATAGGTAGATATCTAACCATTGAATGACGGCATCTCACAATTAACTAGGCCATCTGTCTATCTATCGATCTATCTAGGTAACCCCTGACACGGAGGTGATTACCAACAACAATGGAAAACCTACGCGGCGGCACCTTGCCGCTCCCGAAATCCAACCACGTCGTCCTATACACGACAACGGCGGCGGCGGCGGCGGTCATAGCCCTCGTGGCATACGGCCACCACTGCTACTCGGAATGGTACGCGCTGGGCGAGGGCGGCGTGCCGCGGACGGTGCGGGGGTGGCTCAGGAACGTCGCGGCACACCTCGTCGCGCGACGGGATATCAGGGCCGTGCCGGCCCCTTACGAGAGGATAAATAAGAACAAGAACAAGAACAAGAACAAGAACAAGAAAGGGACAGAGGCGGGTCATGAAGAGCCCACGACGACCATCGCGCTATCCGCCCGCGAGGAGGAGATATACGACGTACACAGCCGGGCTTCGTTCCTCTCGTCCCCGTCTCCATCCCCGTCCCACCCCTCATCGTCATCCTCGGCATCATTACCATCTCCATCATCATCGTGGGCACCGGTTTCCCTCCCCAGCCAGGACCAGGACCAGGACCAGGACCAAGACCAAGACCAGGAGCAAGATCAAGGCCACGCGTCCCTCCAACCTCTACCACAACGCGATACTCCCCGGCCCACGGTGCCGACGACCGTCTTCCCGCAGCGACAGACAACGGAGACAGCCAGCGAGGCGACGGTGGCGCGACAGGTGGCGTACCTACGCGCCGTAGCAGCCGCGAACCCTCGTCTCTTCGCCATGCAGGCCAGCGGGCTCGAGTCTCCGAAGTTCAAGGCCCTCTGGATCCGCGCCGAAGACGAAGACGAAGACGAAGAAAAGGAAGAGAAGAAGAAGAAGAAGAATAATAATAACAAGGACGGAGGTCGACTCGTCCTCGACCCCAAGGCCGTGAAATGGCTCCCCAAGGCGGCGCGCGGCGAGATCGCCCACGTGCACCTCGAGGGCAGCGGGCACGCGTGCCTGAGCCTCGTCGACGCCGCCGAGGTCGTGCGCCGCGGCTGGGGCGAGCGCCACATGCTCGCCGGCGTCGACGACATCCTGCCCTGGGGTTACGTCCTGCTGTACGCGCCGAGGGCCGGCCGCGAGGACGACTGGGCCGTCTGGGAGCGCATCGTGCTCGCCGCCGCGCGCGTCGTCGCGAGGTCGGCTGGGTTTCGGGGCGTGGTCGTTGCGCCTGGGAGTGGGAGTGAGGGAAGGTAGGGAGGGAGGGAGGGAGATAGGGGGGCCAAGGGAAAGGAGAGGGGAGGGGAGGGGAGGGGAGGTGAAACGTTGGTGAGTAAGTGAGTGGAAGCAAGTGGATGATGAAGGTGGATCTTGGCACGTCTTTCACAGGCAGGCGTGTTTTACCCTCTGGATTGTTGTTATGAATTCCTCTCTCTTCTCTTCTTCGTAGACAGCAACGGAATGAAGCAGGAATATCACGATAAAATCACCGTCACTGATAATTCTAGCACCATGCGCTTATCTATTTCCACTGCACTCTCAGAGGACTTAAGAGGACAATGGGGTGTTTATTTTATGTCTTTTTTTTGTATTGGTTACTGGCTCGCTCGAGGCTACCTATTTCTTTCTTTATTCTATGCTATCATCACGAAGTCATCGAGGAGTCCTACTTACGTAAGGTAGCACGGTGTGAGCTCATCCGCGGACCTAAGTAAGTAAGTAGACAGATAGAGATGAGACTGTCTCTTGTCCGACCTTTCTCCGTCATGGAAATTGCAGGTAAACATCCGCCTTTCTCATTAAGCGTACCCGAATGCCCATCGAGAAATAGAATATTAGAAAATAGAATAAAATAAAAGCACTGCGTAGAAACGCCGACAAGTATGCTCCCTCGCCTTCGTCCCAGCCTATCTTATCGTATCACATCGAATCGTATTGTATAGGCAAATGTGTTTGTTATGAAACACCAGAAAAAGAGAGGAGAAGGCGAACTTTGCCAAACCAACCAAGTAACCTAGGATTACTCAAAGGTACAAACACGGACGAACCCTCTGTTGTCGCGGGCGGACGTACTTGAATGTATACGTAAATGCAAAATTTTACAAGAACATGTTGCGCGTCTCGCCATACTTCTTGGCCTCGCCGGGCGCCGTATAGTCGATGCCAGCGACGCTCGTGAGGTCCTGCTCGAAGCGAGCCTGGATCTTAGTGACGGCCTCGAGCGTCTTGAGGTCCAGGCGCACGCCGTCAAAGGCGGCGAGGCTCTCGGCGGCCTTGACCACGTTCTTGATCTGCCTGCCGTTGAGGTCGTGCTCGGCCAGGGCGCGCAGTCCCTTCTCGTCGATGTCGACGCCGCCGGGCACGCGGTCGCAGAAGTTGCGCCAGATCTGCAGCCGCGAGGTCGGGCTGAGGTCCGTGTACCGGATCGGGATGTGGATGCGCGACTTGAAGGCGTCGTCGAACGTGTTGACGCGGTTCGTCGTCAAGAAGAGGATCCCCGCGTAGTACTCGAGCACGCGCAAAAAGACGCTCACCATTGCGTTACGGTGCAGGTCGTGTAGCGAGCGGCGCTCGAGGAACACGTCGGCCTCGTCGATCAGCAGCACCGCGCGCCACGTTGACGTCATGTCCATGATGCGCGTTAGGCTGTCGTCGAGGCTCGTGCTGGACACGCCGAGGTCGCCCGACGAGACCATGTAGAGCGGGCGCCGGACATACTCGGCCACGCACTCCGCCGTCAGCGTCTTGCCCACGCCCGGCGGGCCGTGCAGCACGCACACGAGGCCCTGGCCCTTGCCCGTGACGATGTCGTCCATGCTCTCGCGTTCCTTGGCGTGCATGGAGACGAGCGCCTGGACCGTCTTCTTGGTGTTGGGGTCGAGCACGAGCTCGTCGAAGCACTGCTCGTTCCACTCGATAGGCGACACGTTGTCGACGAAGAACTCGAGGAACTTCTTGGCCGTGAATGAGAACCCGCGGATCGTCGCGTTGGCGAGCAGAGCGCCCTCGTCCGACAGCTTCTCGTACACGGGCTCCTCCGACGCGAAGTGCGTCTTGCCCGCGGCCTTGCGGCGCGCCCTCTCCCGCTTCGCCGACTCGCTGACCGAGTCCTTGACGCGGAAGCTGTCATTCGCGTCGAGGCGATGATAGGTCTTGCAGTCGATCATCTGGGTTTTCGTCGTGTTAGCTCTCGCTTATTAATTTATTGATTACGGCAATATAAAAAACGTGTCATTTATCCCTTTTTTTTTTTTTTTTCTCCCCTCGCGATTAGAGTATGAATAAGCACTTACGATTCGTCCCTGGACGTTGATCCGGGCATAGCCCCTCTCGGTCTTCTTGACCGCAATTCCGTCATACGTCTCGAAGTGCTGTCCGATGTAGCTCTCGAACTTCCTCCCGCGCGCGAGGAGATAGTCGCGGATCTCGTCGGCCTCCTCGTGCAGGTCGAGGGGCCGGGCCTCGAGGTCGCGGAGGTCACGATTCCCCGAATACTTGGGGATGAAGAGCTCGGCCTTACGCTCGCCGAGCTTCTCGCCGTCAAAGTCGGTGTAGAAGACAACAAAGTTGAAGCCGGGTACCTCGCCTGAGTCGTACCAGCTGCTGAAGACACGAAAGGCGCGGTGCTGTTCCAGGACCTTGGTGTGCACGATGGTCTTGGGCGCGAAGAGGGTCCAGAGGTGGTCGTAAGGGATGGCCTTGACATCGCCCTTGAGGCAGGTCTCGTAGGCCTCGATGTCGAGCTGGAAGTGCGTCTTGGTCCACTCCAGCAGCATCTTCAGGTGGGCGGCGCTCTCGCTGTCCCCCTCGAACCGCTCGCGGCCGACCTCCTCTAGCTGCTTGCGGTAGTAGAAGAGGGGGTAGTAGGGGGAGGCGATCTGCACGTCGTGGACGTTGATGGGGTCGGACCAGTAGTTCCCGATGACGTCCTTGAGAAGCTGACGCAGAGGCTGCGGGTTGATGTAGAGCCGCGTGTGCTCGAGGTCGTCGTATGAGTTGAAGTGGCGGACGATGCAGAAGGCGAAGAGCCGCCACCAGTCCTTCTGCTGGGGCTTCGTGACCTCGCCTTTCCTCTCCTCGAAGTACTGTTCGTCCTTATCGTCGTACCGTCTGTCGAGGTGCTTGATCTCGCACTTCATGGTGTCGTCCCCCTCGGAGCTCTCGGTCTGCGACGAGGTGTCGGCGGACTCAGCCTCCGTCTCCGACCCGGTCGGGCCGGTGGTGTCGCCTTGCTTCTCATCGTCCTTCTTATCGGCGACGGCATTGGCGGCGTCGGTATGCCGGCAGTGCTCGCAGACAGGCTTCTTGGCGCGGCTGCCCGCAGCGAAGGTGAAGCCCCTGGCAGCCATGGCGCGTGATGGTAATCTGTAGGTACGCAGGGCGGCTGAGCGTAGCGGCGGCGGCATGTTGGAAGACCGACGACTGCGCTCCGTTCTTTTATAGAGAGAGAGCCGACTCTAGGCAGCAAGGTCGAGACGGTGGCCCAGCTGAACCTGCGAGGAGGCGGAGTGAGGGCCTAGTTCGTTATTATCCCCAAGGCAGGGCTCGGTAGAGAGGGATCGGGTGGACCACACGATGGGAGCCTGGCTGGGATCTGTCGACGGCCTGCCTCGCATCAAGTTTGGTCTGATTATGATTTCAAAAAATGTATCCTTCCTTTTGCTTTTTCTCTCCCTCCCTCTCTGGCTTTCTTCTTGCTCTTGTTGTTTTTCTTCTTCGTCTCCCTTACAGGGACCTGTAAGTAGAGCAAGCTCCTTCGTAGGCCAGTACTGCTTGAGCTCACCTCACCTACCCTATGCTAGTGATGAGGGAGGAAGTCGGGATAGGATGTATGTATGGTATCCTGTATTTCATGTATGCAGTGTAGGTGTGAAGCGGTTAGGTTCGCGGACAAATTTTATACAATCGAGTTTGACGGTGTGGTTTGTTTTTGGTGGTCCCGGGATCCTATCGACCACTGATATGCAAGTTAGGCTGTCACGGCATGCACCAAAGCGCAGTAGATCGGTACAGTACGTCCAGGCAGGTAGGTGCCTTAAGTAGATGAGGTAACCGGACGATAAATAAGGCAGGAGCAAGTAAAGTCAACAAGAAGTAACTTTACTTTGTAGGTAAAGTAGTAGGTAAAAGGTCAGTAGGCAAGTAAGTTGGAATTAAGTAAGAAGTAAGTACCAGGTTAGTCAAAGTAGGTACTTAGGCAGATCAATAGGCAGGCAATCCATTCATCAGGAAAACCAAGCATTCATTCCCTGCAGTCAGATTCGATTCTTAGGCCAATGGGTACTAGATCATGTCAGCTCTGTCTACCTTGCCTTACACTATCTACCGTCTCCATGGCTTCCCTGCTCGAAAGTCAGCAACCTGTATACATTACTTCCAATACGTGTAAGAGGTAGTACTTCCATGTATTCAAGTCAGTAGGTACATTCAAGGGAACCGAACATTACCTGTATGTACGCACTTAACAATTGATACTAAGGTATCTCGGCAATACCGCCCCCAGCCACTTCTTCTCTCCTCCGTCCTTATCTACCTAGCTGCATCTCTTATCCCGTCACCGACTACTGACCAGGGCGTTAACCGATGCTCCACATACCCACCCGTACGGCAGCGTAGAGAAGTATGCCTCGTGTGCGGTGCCGGTGCCCGTTGCCTTGTCGGGCTGTTTGCAGTGCGCATCCCTCGAGGCCGTGCTGGCCGTGTTAGTCACAAGACTCGCTCGCTCGCACGTACAATGCTGGCCGGTGGAGACTTTTGTGGAGGAGAACCAGGCCATCAGCTTGCCTATCACGATCCGGGGATCAGTGCCTACGCCTTCAATTCCCCATATTCACTCCTTGTAAATGCCATGGCTTGCCACGAGCTGCCGGAAGTAGTGCACGCTATCCAGGATGCTCGGTTCAAGGTTGCTTTCACTTACACGGGATGCGGAAGTGGAGCCGGCTGATTGGATATAGATAGACGACCCTGGACACGGGTAGCCCACTAGTGTATTCTTGTACCTGGTTCCAGGTCTCTCCCTGCTGGGAGCTTCCCTGTAGATATAGTGGATCGCCACTACAATACCGGTAACGGACCTCTTACACACAAGTACCTACTACCAAGTCCCTCAGTAAGTACTTGCAGGCAGCAACTCCAAGCTAAGCTGTAGGCAACATACTCACTTCTTCGACAGCTTGTCATGAACCTCTGCTGCCTTGAAATAATTGCCACTCATTGAGAGTCCATCCCTTCAAGTTCTCTTGATTTACGATACTGGGTACGAAGGACTTTTCATGACGGTTTCGTGCCGCCCTAAGATACAATGAGGCCTGTAAAATTCTAATACGTGATCAAGTCAAAAGATGAAAGAGTCTGCCCTCCATGGTAATGATAATTATCCTGATGCAACATATCTAAACGCTTATGTTTCTTCCTGATTTTTTTTTCGCAGATGGTACTCGGCTGAACTTACCTCCTAGCTATTGTGTTCCAAGTTGCGTGATAAACGGCGGACATGTTGGATTGAGATCGAAGAGTGGCGGCTTGGTGGTGTGCGTCCTTCCTCAACTCGGGACAAGCATGTCCGAGTGATATAAGCAGATCGCTACACGTAGCTAATTTTATATCCTACATTACGAAGAAACTATCGTTGGCAAGCTTTGAAAATGTATGGTGGATAAAGTAGCTAGGTCAAGTGAGCAAGCTATGGTTGGATTAGGAGAGCCATTTGACACGTAATAATGATAGTCATGATGAGAGGCAAACGAAAATGCTGATATAAAACAGTTAAATATTTTGCAATAGAAAACCACTCCCGCAAGCTACCTGTGAAACTCCTAACCGTAGGTAGGCACATAATAAAGAATTCTTAGTAGGTTTCACAGCGCACCTCCTCGTAAGCTACATTTTCCTCCTCGGCTCTGCCCTCGGCGGGCCTCCGTACTTGCCTGTGGGACTTCATCCTGCTCGCCAGTTGAGCTTCTTATTCAAGTCAAATGTATGCACGAATGTATTACTTGACCTGCACTTGCTTTAGTACAACATGAGCTTAATATGAAAGAGAAGGAAGCTCAAAGAATTTGACTATTACGGGTAGGGAAACAAGACATGCATACCTAATCATCCATCTCAGCTATGGCATGTCACATTGGCACGGTTTCTAAGTGCTTAAGCCGTTCTTCATCGCTACACTCGTGCTTCTACACCGTCGTTGATAAATATCTCTAGTCAAAAAAAGAATCAAGACAAATATCGTTCTTTGTTCCGAGGGACATCATCACTCTGAACTTGTCCATCATGTCACAAATCGATTCGCTCCCTCTCGAGTTGGCCGCGATAATACTGCGAAACCTCGATGATATCTGCGACCTTACCCCTACACTCCTCTCCCACATGCGCTTCTACAGGGCCTTTTACGAATATTGGCCGCGAACCAGGATAGACAGGATCATCATTCTCAAGCAAATCGACCCCGGTCTTCTGCCGGTAGCCATCGCCAATGTAGAGGCGTCCCATCGAACATACACAGACAGCGATGATCATGTACGAGAGGTGAAGGGCATATATGACACGATTTTCGTGGAGCCGCAGGAATTGATAGACCACCTCAAGGACGTCGGTGCCATGCCAACGAGGGATCTCATCCAAATGGGACGTATCCATAACTACATCGGGCATTTCGTACAGGATTATTCGTCGACAGCCTGGCAGAAACTCACGTGGGCGCAACGACCCGTTATACTATCGGCCGCGGAGACGCTCCGGTTCTACCGCGCTTTCTACCATCTCGAGCTGTTCTTCAAGCTCTGCAAGGGCGACGTGCCGACGCGGCAGTCATTCGCGGAGACCCGCGCGTCTCATGCCCTTCTTCATTACCCACCGTGGGAATGGGAGCAGCTTTCGTGCGCATATCGTCACCTTAGAACCCGGGCCGAGGATGCCAGTACGTTTTCTACTCCTTTCCTCGAGGCTGTACAGTTCGGCGAGAGACTCTCAAAGAGACGGAAATCGGGTAACGTGGCAACGAAACAGATTTCGAACACATACTGCCGCATGAGCTTGGCCTCGAAAACTCCCATTACCTATCCCGTAAGCGCGTCAGGCGAGTATGGATCGATATTTGGGTACGTACTGCGCACTACTTCCGCCTTGGGTACGGGCCGTCTGGTCCTCCGACTGTGCTGACACGGCAATAGATCTCCCAAGGGCTAGAACTACTAATCAAATTAGATAAAGCCAGTTCTGTGGAAGCCAGGAACAAGCTATTAGCGTCGGCCTTATCAAGGCCATACGTGATGCTACAGACCTGGCTCAACCTTGCGTACGACTACCGCCGCATCTTTAGGTACCCAGGCGTCTCGTTTCAGCCGACCGGCGTGCATTTCTACTTGGCCACCACAGATCCTTGTGGCGAGCCGGATTAGGGGCCGTTGCTTACATGGGAGAGCTGCCACGCCCGAGGCCCGGCCCCTCAGGACTGGTGGAGAATGGATAATAAAACTAGAGAACTTTCATACAGGGCCTATGTCTTCTGGGACGAGTGGAGAGTTTTACATTTTGGGTTGTCCTTTATGGTCATGCTAGGCTGACGTTGGATGCTGCGATAACACGCTCGTGTTTGCTACTGGACAGGCCTCAACTGTTCAAGGTGAAGAGAGGATTGCGTACAAGCAGGCGGGAATATAGAAGCTTGGAGGACCAAGAGCTAAACGAGGTGTCACATGATACCGAACACCCGAGCTGTTGTTTCTAATTTGGATTTAAGACCTTCGCTAAGGGAAACTACCAATATAGCTATTGAAGCGGGAGAAAAAAACCAATATTAAGTAGTCGATTAGAAGCAACCTTTCAAGCATAAAGAGACTACCTTGGTTGAAGCGAATTCACTTTTGTTCATTACAAGCCTATCTTTGAATCTAAAACATCTCACGCCCATTGCTTATCCAGACCTACGTCATAATAAAACTAGCTAGGTTCGACATCTTCACCTTTTACGTCGAGAGGGCTTTTATTCGCTCTGTCATTTTCATCTCATGTCTAACCAGATAATGGGGTATAAGTTGAAAAGTTCACCGACCCCCTCCATAATTACCGAAAACACCCTGGGTTTCTCCGGAGTAATTTCTTCTAACATCAGAATCGTCTTATCGTTATTTCACACGAGAAAAAGGGTTCTACCATGCGAGATCTGTCCCGCAACGAGATATATATACATTTCCAGCATCTTTCCGTCCTGGGACGAGTCACCTTTCACCTTTTACCCTGGCAACAGATAGTAAATACTAGTCTTCTACGTGGAAGTTCGATAGAGCGACTCCTGATCAAGATGCCTCCTGAGAGTAGTAGTCGCGCCTAATTAACGTAACCTCGAACTTCGAGCTATCCGGCGCCCAAGCCTTTACTAGAAAAGCTGTGCTACAAGTTCAAGAAGAGTTGATATCAACAGTGTTTTTTGTGGTTTCTTTCTTGAGCCTATTATATAGATAATATCATTGAACTGTATGGTGCTACGATGCTTACAGAATATGTCAACGTCGTGGGAGAATTACTAATTGGTCAATTAATACTTTGATGTACGTGTAACGTCGTCTTATTACCTTTAGTAAGTATCTACCATACTCGCTCGGCCTTTGAATAACACTCAAAAAACACGGCAAACAGGTATGTTATTATCTCGCACATTACTACATAACAGATGCGACTGATGCTTCCCCTCTCGTTCGACATCGTGTGAGTAGGTATCCAGGTCCAAGTAAACATCATATGCCTACGAAATGAGTCTACGACCAAGAAAGCAAAGTACTTAGCCGAGAATAGCCTGCCCGCCCACTTGCCGCGCGGCATGGCATGGCATGGCGTCGCATCACACTGCGTCCATCGCACACGGTGCTGTGCCGCACAGTAGATATATCGCAGGCCGCACATACCGGTAGGTAAGCTAAGGTCACACGAGCCTCACACCGAAGGATGGCAGGGAGGGGGTCAGAGAGAGAGGAAGAGAGTAGAGCGCGCGAGACGTCGCTTCGGAGCATGCTGTTATTGCTTCCGTACATGCGCAGGCTGCATGGGTTGGGGGGGAAGGCAAGGGAAGGGGAAGGAGGGGACAGGATTGTGATTGTTTCTCGTCGTTTTTTTTTTCTCTCTCTCCCCCCTTTCCCATATCTGCTTCTGTGACCTACCTACATCTACGACTCCTTGGAGGAGTGCTGTACCTACCTAACTAGGCATGGGACCGGCCGCACGCACGCACGCAACGCAACGCAACGCAACGCAGACGCACGCAAACGCACGCCCACTCGGGAAAATCTTGGATGGGGGACTTTGATCGCATTCGCTGGATTGCATCATGATATTATTATATCTACATTATCTATCTATCCGATGACAGCGCCGTAGCTTAAGTAGCCATGTGCGTGCGTACGCCGTGGTTCAGCTCTTTTTCTTTATGCCCAATGTGCAGGCCCACGTGAATTCCGTGGGGGGACGGAGCCAGATTCATTTATTTAGCTTGCCTCAACTTTTACTTACCAATCTCCGTTTCCCGATCTACACTACGCTGCACCGCCGTGGGCGGTTCATCTTTCAACGAATTGTTTTCCTCTTCGGTTGCTCTTCCGCCTCCTCCTCGTACTGTTTTTCATCCAGATTTTATCTTCTCCTCTTCTTCTTTCTCCTTCCAACAGCTTAGCTATAAGTCGCGCGCTAGGCTTTCTCTAAATCCGACACGAAGACTCACGACCACCTTACTAGAATATAGCTCGGCGCAGGACTTGGAGCACCGTGTATATTGAACGGCGCTCTAAATACTCAGCATATCATGATGGTATAAGGGCGGAGGCCCGGACTAAATAGCTGACCTACCTTAGTGTGCTATTTTAGTCCGTCGGAGGTGTTACCGCTGGGTCGTGGGAGCGGGACATGGGATCGCATTGCAGGCCCTTAGTCTCCCAGAAGTACGCATTACCTAACCTAGCTAACCAACATACAGAGATGCGTCCGAGTGAGGGTATCTCCTAACGCTGTAAATATAGAATATAGTATGCACTAGTCATCTCTCGCGAGACTAATATCGAATCTTAGTGTAGTCCCCCCTCCTAATATGCTTAACTTACACTCCGACTACTGTAGGGAAAACGACACCTCGGGTGCGATGGGTTGTCGGCCCGCTGTGGGGGCGAAGGAAGCCGTTTTATCTAACTTTAGTGTTTTTCTACCTGTAGACTGTAGTCCGGGGCTATCCAGCCCTAGCCTCGGAAAAGAGCTATTATATATAAGTGCGTGGGGATTGGTATTACTTTACCTGCTACGTACCTAAGTAGATGCATTGCCTACAGGATGATGTAGGTCCCTATGTACAGCATGTATTCTATATGTAGGTGAAGTGGGAGTGTGTGCAAAAAAGCAAAGTGGCCGGGAAAAACGAGCGGAAGCTGGAGCGATCCATGCGGGAGAGGGGACTTCGGTGTCCCTGGGTGCTTCTCATCGGTGGTGTGGGCTGAAGTGGTGAATACCTGTAATATAGGTAGATAGCCTACTGTTCTCGTCAATTTCTCCCCCACCATGTCATCCTCTTGTCGGCTATCTATATGGGCCGTATGGCGTAACATCGATCGTTTCCTTCCGTTACGCCCCGCTACGCCCTTTTCATCTGACACGGGGAGGGGAGTCTCCCGCGTCGCTGAGTAGGACCAAGGTGAACGGGTTTTCGTCTTGGCCTGAAGGGGAGAGTAGTATTGCGCTTGATCACATCGTATGAGATTGCGTGGTTTACGATGCCTAAGCTGTCTACTTAGGTAAGGGCAGTACGAAGCAGCGAGGGGAAGGGGGGTTTGGAGTATGTAAGTCATATACTGTAGTCCTTACCTTCCCACCGGCTTACTAGGTACATAGGTAGTGTATGTAGGTTTGATAATTCAGGGCCGTTTCTGCGATACGGGCAGCGCACGACGGCGGCTCGGGTGCTCGGTGAAGGGGTGCCGAGGCTTGCCGCGTCCACTGAACGTTCGACCCGACCTTCCAGAAGCAGGCGGAATCGGTGGCGCAGGCAAGGGTCGGCCGCCCCAGAAGCAAAACTGGCCACTGGTGACCCAATTTGTACAATTTGTACGGGCTGGCCTCTCAGCTGCACGCTACGTTGCGCGCTCTCATGGGCTGTCTCATTTCGGCAAATCTAACCCAAGCCCGCTCGCGCCCCCGCCTAGCTTTCTTGGAAGGGAGGGGAAGGCAAAACAGAGGCAGTGTAAGTAGGTAGGTAGATCACACCAGGTACCTTACTTGAAGAGATTGTCGATACATGTCTGCGCAACTGGCGGAGAGAATCGAGATAGATGTACATATTCGTATATATATATGTGAGGAATGAAGGGATAAAACCATCCATAGCCAACATAAATAACATGGCACAATATTGAACAGGCAGGAGGAGAAAGAGTGAAACAAGAGAATACAATCAGGACCAAGGGGGAAAAAGACCAGAGAGAAAAAAGCATTAGAAAAAAGCCGGGCAGGAGTTGGAGAGAAACCGGGGTTATTACCCGTATCTGACCGAACAGGCTACCCAATGACACGTGTAGATTGTTTAGACATTCCCCAGACACCGACCCGAGCTCACCGAGGCAGCATCAAGCGAATGATACGACGATCGGTTGCGCAATGCAAGGTAAGGAAGGTCAAGCGGCGCAGCGGCATGGGAGCTGTCCAGGTTCGATGGAATAGACACTGTCTCGGCACCCTTCCGCCGGATATGTCAGGTGAAGGCGGGAGGCAGACCGTGCAGCAACAGCAGCAGGTTTGTTACTTTGTTACCAACCAAGAGTCCCGAACGTGGACCATACAAGCCTCAGGGAGACCGACCTGGTTGTCATCAGATGACAGAGATAGACAGGTAGACTGCATCAACCGAGACAGACACCGGTCGAGGGAGCACCGAGCTAGTCGAGTCGAGGCCGGCGCGAAGGAAGGTCTGATGAGACACCTCCAGCAGGTAGAGTAGATAATCTACTAACTTAACTACCTACCTACCTACTTATCTTGATTCCCAAGATGCCTAGCGTCTCATCGGCGGTTGTTATGGTGTTGTGGTTGTTGTGGTTGCTGTAGTTGGGCTCATATTGCGTGTGTGTGTGTGTGTGTGTGGAAGTGAGAAGATCAAAAATAAAAGCACTGTAGGGTAAGAAAAAAGGGACAATTCTAAAAGTCTCCGCCCCCTCTCTCTGGCTCCACCCGCTAGGACGGATACCTACAAAATCAGCGAATACAAATGCAGGAAAATTCAACGGCACCCTATTGGCCGAATAATGCGGCCGCATGATGGGCACAGAGATGGGCACGACAGGCGAGAAAAGCAAATGCAGGACGGAGAAAATTAAACTCGAATGAGAATAGAGGGACAGGGGGGAAGAGAAAATAAAATGAGGTAAAAAAAAAAGGAGTACATTTTAAAATAAAAATTTACAAAAGAGCAAAGCAGGAGAGAGGGGCTCTCCCAAATTTCCGGGCAGGTCTTCGCAACAGGCTGCATAACATTATGGCGTAGGCACCTTAGCCTGCATACCTAGGTGGTGTTAGTGGTGGAAGTGGTGTAAGTGGGCGAGGTGGATGGTGTAAGTGGATGTTGTCAGTGGGTGGTGTAAGTCAGTCAGTGGTATAAAAACGCTCGCGTGCGTCGGCGCCCCCCGCGTTGCCGTCGCCTCACCCTCGCCCATCGTTACTCTGACCGTTTTATTTTCGTCATTCCTCGTTCCTGCTAGTGTCTCGTCCCCCTCCCTTCTAGCGCGGTCGCGACCTGAAAATGGCCGACCGGGACGGGTGCAGGAGGAGGAGAAAGCGCAGCGTATCGCCGGTGATGGACTTGAGTGAGTTAAACTAGTCTCCATCCTCGGCCACGACCTGTATGGTCCATTAGGCCGGATCATAGCCCCGATTGGTAATTTGCGGCTGGGCTTGTGTTTCGACGTGGTAGGTGACATCCGCCGTAGCCTGAGAAAAAATCAAAATAACAGAGAGAAAGAAAAAAAAAGTCCCGTTGGGCAGGCGGGCAGGCAGATGAGCAGATGAGCAGATGAGAACTTTTCCCCATCATCTTACTCATTCGCCCATTCCCTGGCTCCTCATCGGGAGGAAGAGCATGCCGCCTCGGCGTGGGTTGGATACCCCATTTCGAGGTGAGGATTCATTTTGCCATCTCATCTGACAGGTCGATCCTCAATTACCAAACGCCTACCTAGCAAATAGAGTACCGTCCAGTATGACATTTTGGGCAAACAAAAAAACGGTATGTGGCATCTGACTTGCAAACCAGCGAAGTCGGTATCACGTATACCTACTTCTTAGTACTTATCTTGCCGAGGCGTGATAGTTGAACATGATTCAATGTCTGCCCAGGCAGGAAGATAGTATATACATTTCCTGACTGTGCATACCGTCAAGGTATGAAGTGAGTTGTATACACGCACCAACACTCGGATCTCTCTCGGATTTAGATTCGATGCAGGTAAGCACTATATTTACCAGCAAGGCCATTACATTAGCATGCATACCAACACCAGCCCCCGTTTATTTATACAAGGTACTAAGGTAACTCAAGTACATAAGTTATGTGTTATGTGTTAGACGTAGCTGGGTGCGTGCCGCGGTGACGCCATGTCCGAGCCTCTATGTCTCTAGCATCTAACGGCTTAGCATTATGCCAATTAACCTAGGTGTTCACGTAATCGTATCCGAGCCGTGGTAAGTTTGATTTTCCGTGGGGAAAAGGCTATCACCATGTCGTAGCGATAAAATTGATAGGTGTCAGAGGCCGGGTGATGAACCAAAGTCGTTGCGTGCTACTCATAATAATAATAAAAGTAAAAAAGTATGGCTAATATACAGACAGATCAGGGACCCGCCATTCAAGTGAATGAATGCGATATACCTAGTAGGTACCTTAGTGTATGTACGCTACCTAAGGCACGCTACCTACTCTACGCCCTAGCGTACTGGATACCTATCCCATATCACTCACTCACTACCTCTCCTCATATCTCCCACAACCTACATACTACATTAGTACCTCAGTATAATAATCCGTCTTGTTATAGTCCTTGTAACTGCGGAGATCCAATGTTACCTAGGTAGGTAGGTCTACCGTGATAGGTAATCAAGTGCATGAGCGCTTCAGCTCTATCACTTCAGGGTCCCGTCCTTGTGGCTAACCCGTCCTGACTCCTGACCTTCGACCTTCGACCTGACACTTTACATGCCTCCTTACATACTACCGACATACATACCTACTTACACGCAGCATATATCCATACACATATAAGTACATACATGTGTAGTATGCATACACACTTACACGGTTCACATGGCGGCGCTGCGTGACCAATGTACATGTTGTTGGCTCGAAACATCTCCACATACAGGCACAAGGTACATACATACGTTCCCAGGGCGACTTATCTCTGACTTGTAGGATCCAGCTTCCTGATGTATCTCGCGTACACGTTGTTGTTGATACAGTGCAATCGTGATGGCGATGGGAAGCGGTAGCTCGAGGTGCTTGGTTGCGGGACCATCATAGTCGGCGGCGGCACTCGTGTGCAGAGTTCCCGGAAATGGTGATGGTAAGCAATTGAGTAATGGTAGGTATAATTATTAATTATATGGTGGACGAACGGATATGGGGAGAGAGGGAGGAGAAAAGAGAGAGAGAGAGAGAGGGATAGGAAGAGACTGAGACCCCTGACGTCCTTCGAATACAAGGAGTGATTGTTCTAATTGTTATAATAATGGCGAGAACCCTTTGGCTTCCATGCCACCTTGACTTAGACCACCAACTTATAGACCAACGACTGACTGACCTACCTACCTACCTAACCCACACCAGCTCCGTGGAGTCCTTAACGATACCTCTATCCACACCTCGTCCCAATATATTCTGAGCGTCGGTTGAACAGAATTCGAGCACTCGGAATAATACCCTCATACGTCCCGGTCTGAGTCTCTTGTTATTATCGGCCTATATTCCCCATCTCTTTACGGCGGCGTCTGCCGACGTAGAGCACGACAGCTCCAACTCTTTCTCGTGCAACTTCTGTTTCGATGCTTCTAAGCCGTCTGTATCACATTTGAGACGGGGCTTCTCCTCCCCCCCCTAATATTACATACCACTTACCTGTAAGTTGGATAATTACTGCATACTCCTCCCCTCATCTTTCTGGAAAATTAGATCAGATAAACAAACGATGAAATCCCACGCATGTACCTACATATTACATATCAGTAAACACAACACGCTACATGGTACTACAGTTCGAGGCCGGCGCTTCGAGGGCTACGCACCAAGGACTACATATGATGGGCTGCCATGCCACACAGCATAGTACAGACTACCTGACCTGGGAAGATGATGGCAGGGGATGGGGATAGTGCTCTGCCCTCTTGTACACGCCCGCGATAGCCTTCACGCCGTGTAGACCTCTACTTAGCGAACAATAGCCTCTGACCTTCTCGACTTCTGGACTTCCTAGCTTACCTATTCAGCCACTTTCAGGTAGCTTCTGCCCAACGACACATCCACATCTACTCTTCTCCCATTCGTCCCTTGGCCCGTCTACGGTGCTCGCCTGTTCGCCTGCGCCGTCTACGCACTACACCATCCGCGCGTGTTGCTGTTGTATTGTGTTGTGTCTTGTTGTGTTGTGTTGTGTTGTATTGTGCTGTGCTGTGTTGTTGTTATTGTGTGACAGCCCAACTCCTCCGCCGTCAGCGTTGGGCTTTCATTTGACTACTTGAGCATAGTCGAAACGGAACAGCCGAGCGAGAAACGACGTGGCCACCAGTC
This sequence comes from Nemania sp. NC0429, assembly GCA_022578495.1. NCBI lineage: Eukaryota > Fungi > Ascomycota > Sordariomycetes > Xylariales > Xylariaceae > Nemania > Nemania sp. NC0429. The sequence goes on along the minus strand of MU392177.1, from coordinate 303,538 downwards.
CTTCAGTCAGTATGAGGTAACTCTTGAACGCTGACGAGTGCCTAACGATATGCATCCCGCGCCGTCCTTGGCAGAGTCGTTCCCTAAGAGCACCAAGACGGATGATAGATCTAAACATGTCTACGAGACTCCCCAGCAGCCTCGCCTGGCCCACGCCGCCCACCTTGGACCACCTGAGACCTTGAAGATCGAGAATCCCTCGGACTATTCTGTCAGTCAGTCTTCGCCGCCCATGAGGAAAGATACGGCTTCCAGCACTTCGACCAATGCCTCCGACACGACGGTCGTTACGACGACATCGACTGACACGTCCACTACAGCCTACAGTGTCGAGTCGTCACAGTCCATCTTCTCCGTCAAGGATGGTGCCGAGATCTCGAGCAACCGTCGAGCGAGCCGCCGGCGAACTGGTCCTCTCTCCGCCGCGCAGAGAGAGAAGGCGGCCCTGATACGCAAGCTGGGCGCCTGTCCCGATTGCCGCAGGCGTCGAGTCGCTGTAAGTGTCCCCAAGAGTACCCCGTCTGCTGTGAAAGAATCGGTTGTTACCGCCCGAAGCACGCAACTTACACGATACCGCCTTCAAGTGTCATCCCAACCATCACAATATGTCTTGGGAGGAGGCCGTGCAAAAGTACCGTTCGTCGAGTCCGCTGCAAGAGCTCGCAAGCTTGGCTGGGCGGCCTATCAGTCCGGCATCCAGGCAGATGAGACCACCCCCGCCCCCTTATGCGCAAAATCCGCAGGAGATGGACATCGACCCAGCCCCTGCCCCCCCTAATCCACAGCCCGCGCCAGGTCGGACGTCTCCCAACGAGACTCGGATGAACAGGACACCTCTCCCCTCTGGTCCCAGGACAGATAGGCATGTGTCCATACCGAGCCCTCTTGCGACGTCTCACTCACCATACTCGATCCCGCACATAGGGTCGGTCAAGCACGATCTGGAAAGCGTAGCTTCTAAAGTCCTCTCTTCGCCGTATAGGAGCCGGTACTCTAACGTCTACGCACTCCTGATCTACTGGCAGGACGAGCACGAGTTGAGCGTAGCGCGGGCCGTGGAGGAGCTGGCAGAGGTGTTCCAAAAGTGCTATCACTATACGCCCGAAGTCATCAAAATCCCCTCGACAACGGTACGAGATGGTTACTCTAACCCTTGGAGATGGCTGTCCAGGAACATCAACGAATTCATCGACAAGAGCGACACGAGGGATACCCTCAAGATCGTGTACTACAACGGATATAGTTACTTGGATGACAACAGGGAGATGGTTCTATCGAGGTGAGGACATGAATTGGTACGCAGTCTTCGGTCGAATATTGACTTTGTTCCAGTTCGCGGAATCGGGACAAGGGCGGAACTATCCGCTGGAGCGGAATCCAACACATACTGGAAGAAGCGAATTCGGATACGCTCATCATCATGGACTCGACTTACTATCCCGCTACGAAGATAGTTCGTCGAAGAGGCGTCCTGGAACTGATAGCAGCTTCAGCATTAGAAGACTATTACCATCTCCTCGAGCGCGGCATCTTCACCAGAGCACTAACCGAGCAGCTTCGCCTTCGGGCTAGCGCCCGTTTCCCTAACGCACTCTCGGCAACCGAACTTCACTCGAAGCTACTCTCCCTTTTCCCTAAACTTATCCTCGACAGGTATCCAGAAAAGGGGGCGGCGACGGTCTTCCCGGCTCCTTTGCACATGCAAACCTCAGGAAACTCCCGACTCCCGTCCATTACGTTATCACCGCTACCGCTACACGCGAAACCGCACTCAGCCCCCGACAATGCCCACACAGGCACGCAGGTGACGCTCTCGCTCCGGCTGACAGACGAGCCGCTCAGCCTCGAAAACTGGACCGAGTGGTTTCGGATGATGCCCGAAGGCATTCGCGATGTCAAAGTCGATGGTCCCTATACGTTTAGATGAAACAGCAGTTGTTTCCGGAACGTCCTGTTGCGCCCACCTACGTCCTCAACCCCCTACGCCGCCTAATGCTCTCCCATCATCCGCTCCCAACGGGGTCCCTCGAAACCACACAAAGGATCCTGGGCATGAATTCCTTCCACGATGCTATGATCTACAACTAATAAACTGCTCTAATTACATATCCCGGCTCCCTCCTATTTTTTTTGTTCTCCTTTCTCTTACCTGTTGAGCCAAAATGCAAGGAGTGAGGGATGAGTGGGTGGTCATATTGGAATTCTTCTTCTTTCTTTCTTTTCCACCCTACATGTCACGTTATGAACTTGCTTACAATGGACAACTTTGGGTGCATTCTTCTCTTCTCTGGGGTCTCTGCATCTTCGGGCTACTCGTTAAACTATGGAAATGGGAGGGGCAAGGGGGGGAAAACAAGTTGATACTGGTATTGTTTATGACTTCAAAACCTAGCGGACGAGACGTGGTTGTTGTTCGCCCTTTTCCCTTTTCTTCTCATACGCTTTAACTTACAAAACACAAAACATCCTATAGAAAAAAAGCCCTTATCAACAATAACAAAACAGAACAGAACAGGACCAAAACAAGAACAAGAACCAACTCACAGCCCACTCTACAACTTGCAGCGAAGCGGCCAGACCAAAACCAGCCTCGCGAAGCCTACGCCCATCCCATTGCGCCACCGAGTCCAGACTTGCGAAGTCCGCCCCGATGAGCAAGAAAAGCCCATGTTCACACGAGTGTGGTTTCTAGCCGACCGAGAGAAAAAAAGACTGAAGGACAAGACCCCCCTAGGAATTCTCCGCAACAAAAAAACCCACCGCGGGAAAACCTAGAGCGGAGAACGAGAAAGAGGGGAAAGGGGGACGAAAAGCACGGCCGGACTCCAACGAAAACAAAAAGCGCACCAATGCAACGAACTGTCGTAGCCCATGACCACCCCGTAAGGGGGCGATATCTTTCTCTCACCGGCCGATCGGAGTGACCACTCGGTCGGCAACCGCGGCTCTCCCTCCCTCACCTTACTCTTTTCCATTAGTCGCCGCATATTATACCCCATAGACGAGGTCATTATACATAGATGTACATATATTGTCCGAGACGCGTAACATACGTAGGTTGGCTGGTCGGGTCATGTCCATGTTCATGTTCATGCATGGGCATGGGATGGCATGATATCTGCATGGCTTTCCGCATAGATACATGGTATTGGTATTCGACAGCAAGGAGGCAAGCAAGAGCCAGTTGGAGTAGGTAGCAGCAGTAAGTAATAGCATGTAGGTCTGCATAGATAGCAGCCTCACCGTGTGGCTGGTTACGTAATGTTTAGTTATCTACATATGTATGTACGATGTGTAAAGATGAATCATGACCGACGTGTTTATCAGTATGAATGTGTTGATTTACACGCTCTCTTCGCCTCACAGCATATAGCCGAGCGAGCCATAATTACAGCCCAGAAAGTGGTCGGCCACTCATATGCTAGGTAATTATCTATAGGCTGGTGGAGGAGTTCGACATCATAGTTGCCATTCTGCCAGTCTGTGTTCGTGCCTCCTTTTATTTACCTAGAGTTGTATGGGAAAACAAGGACATAGATAGAAGCGAACATCACGCAGTTTTCTACTGCCAGGGTAAACAAGAAATCCCCAGCAAGCCGCTGAGATATGATGCCCGGCCAAGATCAACAATCTGGTTTGGAGGGGGAATTATGGAGAGAGATTTCAGCTCGGTTAGCTTACTTGCTTCGCTCTCCATTTCCCACGCTTTCCTCTCTATTACCCCGTGTTCGTCTCTGACGTCCTTTGTCTTTCTTCTCCTCGCCACATTATACGACCATTCCTTCAACAATCGGTTCGCCAAAACTTCACCTCCGAGTTTCCACCTCACGCCTGTCTCATGCCAGCTCACCACACCTAATATATCAGACCATGCCTACCGCGGCAGCGACTTACCATTCATTCATGCCTGACCTGTCGACGTAGTACGGTACGGCCTAGCGCAGGCGAGCCCAGCCAGGCCGATAGACCAGGCCGACAGGAGGACAACACAGCACATATTATCGGCTGGTAGACCAAACGGGAATGGAGTACCAACCTTACACATGATACCTGATACCTGACTATCTAATTAGCTACTGGATAGCTCCGCGTCCCGATCTGACTTGCATGTGTATCGCCAATCAACACCGTAAACCAATAGCACGCTGCGGGAGACGGGACTACTTGCCCCCTGCCCACTTTAGATGAATCCCCTACTCATGCCCATCTGCCTGCTCCCAATACCTACCTACTTACCTACCTACCCAACTTTCTCGCCTAGCCTTGCCTTCCCTTACCTTGATACATACCTCGCTCGCATGGCCAAGCACCTAAATTGCCTCCATACCCACAGACATGCATACATACATGCACGCCTCTAGGCCGGGGCAGACCATGATTCCCCCTCTCCCCCTCTCCCTCTCCGGGGGGCAACCCCAAACAACTTGGGGGTCAGAAAAGAGGAGAAGAAGACAGGTGCAAAGTGAGAAACTAGCCAACCAATCAACCAGCCAACAAAGCAAAGCAAGAAGCCAACCAACCAATAAGGTTAACAACCAACCAGCCAACCGACTATCGCTCGGCCAACTAACTAGCCAGCCCAGCCATCCCCTTTTATGTATTCGTTGTCTAGTCGACCCAGAGAGAGAGAGAATATGTGTGTGCCCCCCCCATCATCCAGTCTGCTTCCAGGCCCCATCTATTTATCCGTCTCTCGACCTATCCATCTGCCTGTCTGCCTGAGCGATCCGCCGGCTTCACATGCCTGCCCACCGGGTACTCCCCCAGGGTTTTAATACCCCTGATCCAGCTCACTAATATTTGTGCTATTACTAATTACTACCTTTTCTTTGCCTATTTCGGACGACGATACGACGACACGAGGCGGTAATTATTGATAGGATGGTGATGTGTCTGCGCGGCCCTTAATCTTAGCCACGAGACGGAAACAAGTTCCAGTTTCTTTCATTCTCAGGCTCGGGATCGACACCCATGCCGATGTCGATGTTGATGTCGATGCTGATTGTTTTGGTTCTTTATTAATTGCGGCTCGGCTAGGCTGGGCTCGACTCGACTTCACTCGGCTTACTCCGGTTTCGGCTTGATTAAGTAGGCTTAATCTGACGCAACACGACGCGGTACGGCACGACACGAGGAAATGTTTCAGGTAGCATTATAGAAACATTATACATATTTGGAAATGGACAGGTACTGCCCAAATGAAGTAATTATACGAACAAAATCTTGGATGTACGTAATTAATGAGCAGACTTGTTGTAGAGAGCTACTCGCTGATAAGCAAAGTAATTACAATCAAACATTGAATTTATTTGACCATTTCCCCCTATAATTTATAAAGCGGTTTGTTTCATACACTCTCTCCCCTCATCTCTCTATATCTTCATACTGTTTATGGAATCATCGTACAGGCGGGTAATAAGAATACAATCATGATTTTTAATCATAAGCTCTAAGAATACAGATACTTATATCCTCGCAACCGCCTGGAGATCCAATATCATCACGGCACGTAATAACTGTCATTACTGTAATTGATTACAACCCCCCCTGATTCCACTCCCGTCCTACTTACATGGAATATGTGTCCCGGGCGCCGAGAGCCCCTGGCGGGGGGGACGATAATATGGCCGGCATATAGTGTACGCTGTGCCCCCTGCAGGTAATAATAATGATTGTAATTGTGCTTAATAAAATCTTGGCAGGGAGTGGCTGATTTATTGATCGCTGGTTTGCCCGCGAGGCCAGGTACAGAGGATAGGCGACTTTCTGAACATGTAATTCACTCTTTCAATCTCCTTCCCCTTTTCTATGACCCTCTTTCCTTCTGTCTTTCTGCCTCATCAACCCCCTCCCCCCCTTTCCCCTTTTTATCATGCATTTGAGCCCCTGACATACGGGTCCCAACATAGCAAAACAGCTAGGCAGTAGACGGAGAGATCAGACTACCTCAGATATATAGCATGGCGGGTAGTCGAGACAAGAACGGATCGAGGCTCCTCAGAATTACAAAACGTAAATGAGTGTGATCAGCTAATGCCTAAGCCAGGACGAGCCTAGGCCTAGACGCAAAGTTAAGCTCCCCGCACTCTCAGCCATCCGTGTTTTACGTATACAACTTCTATACAACAGTAGAATATATAGTATATATACACACGTACACACACTTAATATACACAAACACAGGAGAAAAGTCGAACTCTGCTCCTTCTGCCCTGGATTGCGTTGGAACCACATCACGTCACGTCACATCACATCATAGCCCGCCTCCCTTTAACATCCATGTAGTTTTGTTGATAAGGTAAGCAAGTTGAAAAAAAAGACGAGGAGGATGAAGACCCTTAGAAGTTAGCAAAAGGTGACATCTATATCTATGAAGATGTTCTCTTAACCCCCCGATGCAGTCCGTTCCCAAAGAGGATTCGTAGCCCTCAAAAATTTGTTATTGGTATCCAGATTAAAATGAGATGTTTATGGTAAATAGGACGGACGGATGAATGGACGGATAGATAGATATACAACATGACGCACACTCGTCCTCATGCCCGTTCTGTCTGTCGTACAGCATCACGCCGGCATATTATAGCGCAAGCGCCAAGCCCGCGGCGCCGACGACGGCCCAGACGAAGCCGTTCATGCTGACGCTTACGGCAGCGTTTTGTTCCGTCGTCATTCCCAGGATAGGCTGGGGCTCGTAGCTGCCGACGGGTGTGGAGTCGGTGGTGCCGTTCCAGCAGTACCGCTGGAAGCAAGACTTGCATGTCGCGGGGATGGTGGTGCTCGTGCGTTCCAGACTGCGGCTGAGAACGGCACAGGCGGCGCACGCGGGCCACTCCTTATCGACGGTTCCGTTACCCATGGTCGCGACGTTGAAGCCGTTCTCAATGAAGGCGTTGCGCTCGGCATCCGTGTACGATGGGTCGAAGGTGGACGCATTGCTGTACGTCGTGTACGGCGTGAGCGGCACGTACACGATGAGCGGTGGAATACTCGCGCCTTTGCTGCCGCCCGACGTGAATTCGGAGGTGTCACATCCGAAGAAGGTCGGTTGCTGGTTCAACTTGAGGTTGATGAATGTCTCGGCGTCCGGCACGGCGGGGAACTTTGTCCCATTCCCGATGGCGTTTAGGCTGCGTTCGTAGGACGCGCGCAGGGCCGTTCCGTTGGGGAAGTTGTAGGTGGTGTCAGCCGAGGAATCGACGGCGAAGATGACATCAACGGCGCGAACGGGTTGGATCAGAGGGTGCAGAGGAATGTTTTGCAAGTCCTCTCCGCCATCGACAAGCGACAGGAGCTCTGTGTCGGCGTTTTTGTTGCTATTGGGATGGTACTTGTAGAAGGGGTTGGGCCGCCACTCGGCAACGTCATCCTCGTCGTTGCCGATCTGCTCAAGCAGAGCCGTGATCACATCGGTGAGGGAGCTGGGGATGCCGCTTCCTGATATATTTTGGAGCAGAAACTGGTTGAACAAAGAGCTGCTCGTTCCCATGATATATCCGTACTGATCAAAGCCGCGGACGCAGTGGCCATCGTCCGGAACAGCACCATTGCTGAAATTGGAGCCCACATACTTGGTGGGCGCAAAGCCAAAGACGGTGGGATCGAAACTCCCTATTTCCCAGGGGTTAAATTCGAAGACGGTCGAGTTGAGGGAGATGACAGTGTCACCGGGACGGCGCTCATCTGCGAGGAGGATGGGCATGGGCGTGTCGGCGGACACGAAATTATCTGCCTCGGCGATGGACGAGAAGGTGTAGCTCGGACCACCGTCCTTGTCATTGATGAGCTGGTAGGACAGGGCACGAGACCAGTAGTCGGTCAGGGAGACGCCATAGCCCGCGGCCCGCTTGTCTTGGACCTGCTTGGCGACATCGTCCCAGTATTCGGCCGTGTTGAGGATGGAGAGGCCCCTATCCTTGGGGCCCTCGAAGATGGAGTTGGAAAATTGCCACAGAGCCGAATCGGGGTCGCCATCGCGCAGCTGCGTGATGGAGGAGAAATTATTGGCGAATATGGATCCCACGAGCCAGCCACCGCCAGACAGACCAGCGAGGTAGGTCGTGGCCTGCAGCAGGTTGCCGATGCCGCCGGCGTCGGTCGAACCGGGAACCCGCGCATCGGCTGCAGCGAGGAAGCCGGCACCGTTCATGAGGGCGCGATAGCCGCCGCCGGACACGGCGATGCCGATGTTGGGAACAACGGAGAAGTCGTCCGAGTTGGACTGGACGAAGCCGGGAGCGTCGAAGTCGGGGATGTTGGCGAGCTTGAAGAAGGCCTTCAGGGGGTCAATGGTCTTGGCCCGGCGCTTCTTTAGCCACTGCACTTCGGAGGGCGACAGCGTGTCGGCGTCGCGGATGGTCGGCCTCTGCGACGGGCAGTCGACCTCGGCGGGCGCATAGCTGCCGGACGGGCTGTTCGGCGCCGCACGGCGCAGCAACTCTCGGGCTAGGACATAGTCGACGGGCTCGCTGGGCGCTGCGACGACCGCGGGGACCAACGCGAGCAGGGAGAGTGGCAGGGCTACCGCCGGGAGGGAGCGCATCGTTGCGATAAGCTCGATGTTTCTCTGATACGTGTCGGGTGCAGGGCGGCGAACAAAAGAGTCGGAGAAGCAGGAAAAGTCAAAATCGAAGTTGAGGTCGTGGTCAAGCTCGGAGTCAAAGTCAAAGTCCGGATCGGATTGTGGAATAAATGATATTGAAATTGTAGTTGGAGTTGGAAATGGGAAGTATCGTCATGAGCAGGAAACGAGAGGACTGGACGAGACGGGATGAGACGAACTCGAAGGAAGAAAATGACCAGAAAGAGAAGAATAAGGTAGCCGAAAGGCTGAAAGGCAACAATACTATGAACAGACAGGTCGGCTGGCTGCAACTCCAACTCGGTGACCTGCACTACCCACGGCGACTTTTAAGTAATGCTGGTGTTGATGTGCGGGTGCAGGGACGGCGGGCTGGCTCGTGGCAGACGTATGGCAGAAGTCAATGGCATGGTCTTGATGCAGGGGTCGACGGGGAGAAAGTTGCGTCACAGGATATACTTCGGTACCTGACATAGCCAAATACGGTTACTCCGGCTCCTCTAGGTCCACGGCTAGCCGCACTAGTGTACCACGCTAGGGTGTATCTTGGATGTACCCTTGCGAGGTGCAGGCTCCCATTGGCCGGGAGAAAAGTAAGTGCAGGGGTACTTCTGTAGTGTGGCTTAGCATGTGCCGACAGCCCGCTTTCATATTGCTTGTTGCTTGCGACTTATTGCTTATTGTCAGCTTGCCAGCCCTAATAACATGAACCTTTTAGGTAGGTATATAATGCAGTGTAAAGGTGAAAGGAAGAACTACATAGCCTTGCCCATTCTCGTTGACGTTCCCGAACCATGTAATCTGGAATGCCTTGTCTCGCTGCCTGGGAACTACCTACTTAGACATATCGTCGTAGTACGAAGTACTTCTTACTAGATAGACGATAATCGACCAGCCCTTGTTTGGCATTTGCTGTAGCATATCCTCATGAGACACGGCAATTCAAATAAACCGTCCCCACAAGGATGCTCGCCGGTTTAGACATCAGTTGGTACTTCGTACTTCATACTGCCTAGATTGAGCACTCGCCGTCATTTCACTTCATGTAGGTAGTGTAAGCTCGCCATGTCTGTATCCACAATGGGCTGCCTCACAGCCGTCCGTCTTCCACTCATCTCTCGTTCCGAGGCGGTGTCGCTATTTGTCGCTGCCTCTGGTAGATGGGTCTTCTAGAGCAATGCAGACTGCAGACTGCGGTACGCTACCTACTTCGTGTGCAGCACTAAGGTACCTCCGCCATGCGAGGATCGTCGCAGGATAGAGCATGGTTAGGTAGGTCTTGGCCTTTTATTTGTCTTGTTTGGGCAAAGTCCTACATACATGTCTTCATCCCCGACCACTGCCTGACCACATGAGAAGACACGCCCCTGACTAAGTAGCCGATACTCTGCTTGTGAAGAGTCAAGAGCTAAGCCGTGCTAACACCGAACATATGCTAGGCCTGCCGAGTTTTCCGAGCCAGACCAGGCGAGCCATTGTTGAGGTCGAGAGACACACTCGGTGGCACGTGATACCTCTCTTCCTGCACTCCCTTATATTTATGCTTGTGGATAGCAGAACTCATACAATTAGTTACTTAACTCATAGGGTAAAAGAACCACTATATGTGCTTCGTATATATAACAAGTTGAGAATATCGAATACTTATTCTTTAACATATCCTGCATAATCATCTCCGAGTCAGTCTGCTGTGACCGCACCTATTGCCAATTGGCCACAGCTACGAAGTACACTAGACGCGCGGAGATCAAAGCCACGCCGCGCAGCGCCCACTTACTCGGCTTGTGGCTCCATCTATATATAGTATTACACCAACGTGTGTATGCTGTTTGCAATTGGCACCTACTGACCGAACTACTTTGCGTTTACTTATCGGGTTAATGTGGTTTCTTCAGTAGATTGCCGTTGAGTGTTCGGGTAGATCCTTGGTCTAGTTCATGGTGTAGTCGAGATCAATTCCTTCTTATTTTCATTTGAATAAATAAAAAACTGAGAAGCATAAGACGTTCTGTTCTTTGTAAAACACCGCTCCTCCCGCTTCGCAACACCTATAAAATACAATGAAGCGAGTACTTACTCTAAGGAGCAGAGGTGTGAAACTACCTACTAACCTACTCGGTGCAAGGCTTAGCAACGCTGAGGTGGTCTAGGTATCTAAGGTACAGTAAGTAGGCCGAGTCGAAATCTTAGCAAGGTACCTAGTCACGGCTCCACAATCCATAAAGTACTTTACCTACTGGCAATGATTAATGTCCGGCGTACCTACTGTCCGGCTTTCTGGGGAAGAAGAATTCGGGGCTCCGGGGACTCGGGCTCCGTCTTAGTCTCCGCACCGCCACCACCACGCCAACGCCGTGCCCGCACCTCCTTGATCTTACCTACCGGTACCTACGAAGTACACGTATCGGCTTATGTCCTGCCCCGTTAAAATCTCACCCACTTACTCGCTCACTCACTTACCAACTCATTAATGCACTTACTCGCTCACTTCGACTAACGAGCAGGTAGCTAGCCAGGTAGGTGTAGATGAGGTAGATGAAAAGTAGGACGAATATGGACACATAGAAAACACAGGGGATTATGAATAGCTAGATAGGCCATTCTAACTTACAGCGCTGCTTACCATTTAGCGTGACTAACTACTCAGTACCCAATATTTCCTAGTTCCGAACTCCCGCAGCCTCACCATTCAGCATATGAGCAATCGGCGCATGCTACATGAGCCGGCGCACAAATACAGAGATTAGAAAATTAATTCAAATCGAGCCAACCCTTACCATAGGGAATGGTAAGCGGTCAGGCCGCGTATCCTGCCAGAGATACACAAATAGGCAAGTATGTAATGCGACAGCGATAGTCGCCACCCTTGGCGACGGCATGTAGTCCCGTTTTCCCGAACTCCGTCAAGATGCCCAAATCCCAAACACTCCGGGTCCCTGCGGCGTAAAATTCAATTCTAATACACATGATCCCATATCATGGCTTTGCTTCGGTTACTGGTGTGGGTGCTATCCTGCGTTTCTTTTGTGACGCACCTGCGTCGCCCCTCTCATTCTCCACGGCATCTCTCTTGACACCGGCAGCGATATTAGCGTTGCCCGGTGTCTCCGGGGGCGTTGTCATGGGAATACCCGTGACTTTGCCCGAATTTGTGGCCGTGATGCTGGGTACGCTTCCGCCGATGAGAGGTGGGTTGTTCATGATAGAAGCCTGTGTGGCTACTGATGACGCAGAGTTGGATCGCGTAGGCGACGGGGGTCGCGCATTCACATATGATGTCGTTGGCGGTGGTGAAGGCGCAGGAAACGAAGTGGCCGAATTCCGATGCTGATGGTTCGGAAAGGGGGAAGGTGGCGCGAAGATTGAGGTTGGAGTTGGTATTGGCGTTGCTTGACTGGAAGTAGTACCGGTTGAGGTGAATGAAGTATTCTTAACACTCGCCAATTCGCCCTTATATTCCTGACCTAACTCGCCTGGCGTGAAGGAGAGGGTTGAACAGAAGCCATCCGAGGATGAGATCAGCAGCGTGGAGCCGTCGGTTGACCTGGCGAACTATTAGAGGGATGGCAACTTCCAAACAAGCGAGGCTGACACGTACCAAGTCAAATCAGTAAAGGTGGCAAGGTGCAAATTGCTCACCACGCAGATGGGAGTTGTCTGCTGGGTGTCGTAGAGGAGAACAGCATCCTGAGTTGCCACAGCATAAACCATTCGGTATGGAAGTGCAAAGATGGGTTTGGGTCCAGTCGTAGACGCATTTGTTTCTATGCTCGAGGGCTTTGACGACGTTGATTTGTCACAGTCGGGCATTGAAGATGTCGGCGGCGGGGGTGGATCCATGATGGTCAAAGATGGTTTAGATATCGGCTCGGGAAGTGCTGGGATAGGGTCTTCAGCTGATGAGGTATCTATGGTGATGTGTTGAGTGACGGGAGGACTCTGTCGAAGGGTGTAGAGGATGGGCGAACAACGGACGACAACGGAAGGCTTCTTATGCCCTGGCAAATGGGCAATGGGAGGTTTGTTGATGCCGCCCCGAGTATAGATATAGACAGTGTTGATCACCTCAAACGTGGGCTTGAGGCCGTCTGTTTGGTGCTGAACCTGATACTGGCCCGCGGGCGTAAGAAGAAGACTGCCATCTGGAGTAAATGTCAAGCGCCTGAAAAAGGAGGTCAGGGTCTCATTGGCGTAGAGGTTCGCATTTTTCATCCCAATACTGCTGCTATATCCCGGCTTGGGGGAGGCTTCGGCCGGCATGGGCATGACTGCGGGAAGGGGTAATGATGGTGCTGGCGATACGGATCGGCGGGAGGAAAATGAAGAGCGTCGACTGTGACTGACCACACTAGGTGGATTCATCGGCAACGCTACGGACTGTGGTGTTCCTGGTGCGGATAGCACCGGGGAGCCAATTGACGCGGATGGAGTATCCACGGCGGCCGCAAGCTGGGTGCGGTAGTTCATGTCTGGTGGCGCCGGACTGTTGGACGAGATGCGGCGCGTGGGAAGATCCATTTTTGCATGACTGGCTACCTTCGGTGTCTCGGCAGCGTGGTTTGTCAAGGTATACTGTCCATCTTTTGTCTTGAGGGAGTAAATATGAACTGATCTATCGGAGGATTGGGTCGCAATGTATTCGTTCAAGGGGTCCCAGGTGACACCCTGAACGTAGTGGCTGTGTTCGGCGATTTGGCGGATGAGCACACCTGGGGGTATTGTGAGCATCCTTCAGACGCGTGAATGAGTAAAAGAAACTTACCTGTGCCGGCGTTGTAAATGCGAGCTACATTGTCCATGCTACCAATGATGAAATAATTGCCATCGGGGGACCAGGCGAGGTCGTATATCTCCGAACCCGTGGGGCGGAACATCTGTTTGGTGCGCCAGGTCTCCTTATCTTCGATGCCCTCATTGCCAAAGGTGGTGGGATGGTGCGTCTCGGAGGGGATCCATAATATCACGTTCCCATCGTCGCCGGCGGAGGCGAGAGTCTCGCCCTTGGGGGCCCAGCGAACGACGTTGACGGCCTGCGAGTGTTTTGCCAGCGTGGACAGGTATTCGACGCGGCGGTCCTCTCCCTCGCTGTCGACCTTCCAGATGCGGACGCTGTTGTCTCCGCCGCCTGTGGCCAATCTCCCCTTCCCGTGTGGCTCGAAGTGGGCAGAGTAGATGGGAGCATTCTTCTCGTGCCAATTGATGATGAGAGGGGTCGACTTCATGGTGGCGGCGCCTCAGCGGATGCAGGCATGGGGTGGTTGGTAGCTCGAAGCGGCGGGGATCCGAGATGTCGAGGCCGAAGAAGTCGGCGAGAGCGAGGAGAGTCGACCGATGACGGATGACGGGGAGCAGGCCTGGTCGAGTCTGGCTGAGCCGATGGAGGCCGAGAGGAAGGAAGTAGCTCGTGTGACTACGACAGCAGCTGGCCAAGGCGAAGATCGATAGCTTAGGCTAGTAATCAGATAATGAGGCAGCGTTACGTTATCGTCGATTGGTGTTGGAGGTGAAGGTCGACGGGCAAGAGACGACACCACGATTGATTTTGGATGCTCAGATCAGGGGAGAGGGGGGGGCCGGTCTGAAGATTATTCGCGAGGGTGGGTAATGGTAATGGGAATAATTGAGGGTGGCAGAGGTCGAGGAATGACGAAAATGGGCTTTTGCTTTTCCGTTTGTCGATCTATCCGTTGGAAGAAGCATGGACATCTCCCTATGGAGGTAGGCTGGCCAAGTTGGGGATAGGTAAAGTGTTAGTAAGTGACCAGTTGAATGCTACTATTTAGTACCTACCTACCTTACCTGCAGCCGTAGAGGTGTACCGTACCTTGGTCTGTCTGCCCTTACCTCCAGTACTAGCTTACCTATTGGTATACGTACGTTACATGTAGGCAGGTGCTATGAAGATACGTGAGACTTAGTTGCAACTTGCAGCCAACCTTGGAAGTCCCTACCACCATTTCTCAGTGGTTTTCTGGTGGGTAGAGGTACACTACCTCTGACTTTCCTCGTGCATTAGGAGCAGCGAGGGGAAGCTACAGGCGCGTTCTAGCGCGTCGTGGCCAATCATTGTGCTAGCCCTTGCCTCTCCATTAACCAATCTAGTGCAGTGGTTAAGTACAGTAGGTAGCAGCCCGTATCACCAGACTTGTGACACTCCTGATCTCGGTACCTTACCTCTCTCTTTTATACTTCGTCCCTAAGGTGGGAGTGGCTGCCATATGAAGTTATCACAACCTCATGTCGCTAAGGTTCTTTGATTATTTCTTAAGGCACCTGCCAGTGCGTACCTCATAGTACCTTATACAACCTTACGTGTATGAAAGTCCGGACTCAACTTCCCACTTCGAACCTTATCTCCCACATGTAGGCTAGGTCGGGTGTAGATGAAGGCAAGTGGCTGTTATAAATTCAAATACCTCCCCCTTCCGGGAGCGCAGTGCCTAGGTAGCTCTCTTAGGTGCCTACCTACGTGACTGGATGCAGGTTTCATACCATGACAATCTCAAACATAGCCTGAGCTTCAGGATTAAGACAGCGTACCTACTAGCAATGGAAAGCCACCTTACCTATCTGTGCGGAACGAGGATTTCAGTCTTATCAAATGCTGCATTACTCATGATGCCTATCATCGAGAAGCCATCTGTTTCCTTGATCACATGGTACCCACAACCAGCTTACCTACGACCTATATGTGTACTTTGTGTATTGTCTGCTTCACTAAGGTACACCCATGTAAAGCAAACGCTTATCTTCTCACTCGCTGGCGCTGGTTCGCTCTCCCGGCCGCCTGGACCAATTTAAGCCAGATGCAGCAGGTTTAGCGACTATGCATCGCCATAATGGGATTGATGGCGATTGACGGCTTGACCATAAAGATGACCAAACCGACGTTATCAATAGTCCCAACCCCTATGTAAGGTAAGCACCGTCCATATCACCCAGATAGCCTCCTCTTTTGTACCGGCCTCCGTGTATTAAGCAGCGTACGCATTTCTCTCTAGAACTTCCCCCATATAGATGAATGTGTGTCTTGAATATTCTCATCCCTGCCCTTTTATATATCTCTTTGCCCATCGCATGGAGGTGTCTTCTCGTCTTCGGATATTTCTGCCGCTCTTCAAGTCCCCCACGCCGCGTACCGGCTATCGGTCTTCTAGTAATTCCTATCAAGTAATAAGGTACGTAGGTTGATATACTCTCTGCTCCCGTGCCGAAAAACGCTCTCACCGCAGCCTAGACACACACCTTTGCACAAGGCAACACGTCTGCACTGTCTAAGTGGTCGAGATATCCATGCGAGGCTTATATGCCCCATGAGAAGGCGGTGTGTAAAGCATCCCCCGGGTTTCATACGTTGCATCGTATATATTATTCACTGGAGATATGCCGGCATGCTGCACAGCATGCCCACATGGGCAACGTACAATCTATAGGCAGGCCGTTGGTCACAACTCGTTGCAGGAATGCTTTATCTAGTATAGCATCCTGATGCAGTGGTAATATTGTGATGCAGCAGCGTGCAGCGGATCGCCAACTTCTAAACCGTTAGGATTGGTCTATCTAGGTATCTGGGGGAGATTCCGGTTGGGGTACAGTATCGATGCATGAGACATTTTGCTTTCATCGCCAGACACTACACTTGATCAGTCACACGGCTTATGACGAGGACCGAAAACGTTTCATAGCGTGTGGAATGGACTGCATATCCTCTCGGAGGCCGAGATGCTGACGGGTATATCATCGAATCGACGTCTAAGTATTCCATGCCAAGTTAACGATCAGCCAGTCCAGGCTTCACATTTGGCCCCATCATGTGTCCCTTAACATGACTCTGCACTTTATTCTGCGCCCAGGTAACTACTTACTCTAGTAATTTTGCTACCTATTGCTACCTACATAACTTGTAAAACCTAAGGCTACACGTGTATTTCCATGAGTGATGTTGTTGAGAGGGGCAATTCCACTTTCTATTGTACGCCCATTGATTTAGTTACGTAGGCACTAAGTACCTATCTCCAGATCTTCAGTAAGATGGTATTTTTTTATAGATATTTATATCAGACATGCTCAACAGGCCATTATCTAATCGTCACCTGTGCGCTCTTAAGCCCACACTCTTCTTGGTATTCATAAGGAAAGCAAGAATAACTGTCTGCTAGCTCCAGCACTCGGTTTCGTGTGCTGCACGTATCCATTCGAGGTCACATTTTGTGAAAGCAGAGTGGCTCATAATCGCCGCACGCCATCTACCTTCGGCCGAACATTCCGTTGTACTAGTGCCGATGGTAAGCTGCCAAGAACACACCACGGCAAGCTAGATACGAATTTGTTGGCTCTTGCAAGTTGCAGTGCGACTCCCATGCTGGTAGCCCAGGTGGGTAGAGTTGAGTATGACCTCGATCCAGCTAACCATGTAACTTATCGGAAATGGACGACGTTAGCTAGAATACTGGCTATACATCTAGGGTAGACAAGTACACTACCTAGGATCAGTGTCTTAGGTAGAGGTTGGTCGTCCTATCGGCGTGTTAGGTCCGAGGTATAGGTAACCAATGGCCAGTAACTTGGCATTCGAGACTGTAGGCAGCATATAAGTGGACTTGGTTGGAACGTTTCTCAATTCTTCTCCAGCAACCATTACCTAACCTTACCAGTAGTTCTCGGCCCATTTATGACTCTTCCTTCCAAGCTTAGTACCTTACTGTCTAGGACTACGAGTTAGTGTTTGCCCAGCCGAGTACTTTCGATTCCGTTCTGCTGCTACTATTTTCCAGTAAAAAGAGAACAAAGGAAGTTGGAGAAGTTGCAAATTGGTTGGTCGATTTTGCCCCTGCTTCGAGTCATCAGATGCAGCCCTGCGGCGCTGTCAGTATTCCCAGCTTGATCGACTCATTATTACAACACCAAGAGATTTCTTGGCATGTACAGTACCGATAACTGCGAAGTAGGTACGGCACGTTACCTGCCTCTATTGCCCTGGCTACCGCAGTCGAATGTGTGTGCCTCACAATCAGCTGCACGTCGAGGCGCAGATTTCCTATTCTAGATCCGATACCTAGATTGGGACCCAGCTCCTTGGCAACCCAAACTCGAGGCATGGATACGCCTTTTGATTGGCCCATGACATAATTTTTACTCCTCTGAGCTGCTTGCCCAGTGCCCGCACGCCAGTGGGCACTATGAGTCAACCGGCGACTAAGACAACCGCTAAAGTTCATCCTTCATTTTTTTTCTCTGCCATTTTTCGAGAGCCATGTCCTTCGTCCATGCCCACATCGCCCCGTTGTCGTCGGCCTGTGATTCACGCCACCGTTGCTGTGCCAGTCGTGTATTCCCCACCAGTCCCGACCACGTCTTTCTCGTCGCTGAAGTTGTCGTAGTCGTCCGTGTCTGGTGCGGTGGTCTTGCGAGACGCCTGGCATCTCCAATGGCCTGCTGTTGCGAATAGTCAAAACTGTCATCCTTCAAATTTTCAGACGTCGTGAACTCTGTTCTGCTGGGGCCTGTCCTATAAGGTTCCGCGCCACGGATCGTCCCGATCAGGCGCATATTTGGTCCAAGCGCATTGGTCCAGCGTCCAGTGTCTCACGCCTAGACTTCTGCATTACGCGCCTCCCTCGGAGCGTCTTTCACTATGCCCGACCACAAAGTATTGCTGGCCTCCTCCGGTCTTGGCCTCGGGGTCGTCATCGCGCTCTCTCTTCCGGCGGGAATCCGTCTCAACAATCGGATACGCAATCGCACACCAAAGACGGACGTTTACGTAGATAAGGATGGCCAAAGCACCGAAGAGGCCGTCAAGGCCTTCAGCAACAAGCTTCCCAAGGCTTCAATATTGGTGTTATCCGTAGCCGGACTCTGTGTTTCCATCGCCATCGCCATTCTGTCGACTTTGACTCTTCGTGGCCAAGGCGATGGGTTGTTTCTGGAGAACTGGTTGGCGGTGCCAGCGTGGGTAAGTAAAAATGTCGGAGAATGATGATTGTCGATGGGCTCACATGGTTTGGTAGGCTTTCTTAACTTTCCAGGCTATTTGTATCACCGTCAGCCGAGACTCGGTAGACGCATACGACCTGGGTCTATACTCGATGGCTTCCTGTGTCGCCCTAGCCGGCGTCCTGGCTTTCCAGGATAACGAGGTTGGCGTCCACCTATGGAAGCATCATGGTTTTCTTCTGGCCACTCGCATCGCCGAGATCTTAATCGTTGTGTGTCTAGCCTTTGCGAGCTTGACACTTCCCAGACGACCCGACGTCTTTTACGAAGGCGAGCTTGTCGATCGGCTTTACACAGTCTCGGCCTGGAGTAGATACAACTGGAGCTGGACATCGAATCTCCTAAAGCTGGCTGTGAAAAAGAAGACCCTGGATTTATCTGACCTCCCCAGACCTAATCACCTCGCGAGATCAAAAGATACAACGGCCGAATGGGAGAGTCACGAGTTCAATACTCCGCTCTGGATTTCAGTCATCCTGACACATAAGTGGTCATTTGCGATACAATGGGCCCTAAGCTTGGTGACATCTATCCTGAACTTTGCACCGCAATACGTTATCCTACAGCTACTCCATCTCCTTGAGCGACGAGAGCGCCGCGAGCGTATTGGCTACGATGGCTGGGCGTGGGCTATTTTGCTGGTGGTCGCCATCGTCGCTCAGTCATGGATTGAAACGCTCCTCTACTGGCTCTCTTATGCCGACTTATGCCTACCCATTCGCGCTGAAGTGTCGGCCCTCATTTTCCAGAAAGCAATGAGGCGGAAGGATGTAAAAGAGGCGAGCAAGAAGAAGACAACCGTATCCGCGGAATCCGATGCGTCGGGACTAGAGGGACACACCGCCCATGTTGAAATTGAAGCAAGCAGCGACGAGGATGACGAGGCAGAGGCACTGAAGAAGACCAAACAGAGCACTGTCAACTTGATTGGCGTTGATGCAAAGCGCCTTTCCGAGTTTGTGAATCTCAACTGGATTTTCCCTTCATCACTGTTCAAAATGATCGTTTCCATGGTATTTATCCTCAATCTTTTAGGATGGCAAGCTCTCATCGCTGGCTTTGCTACGCTGCTTGTGGTGATGCCCGTGAACATTTACTTCTCGAAGAAGTACTCGGATGCGCAAGATAGACTGATGCATGTGCGCGACGAGAAGATGGGCATTGTCTCTGAAGCTCTTCAAGGAATTCGACAAATTAAATTCTCCGCCCTCGAGCCTCAGTGGGAGAAGAAAATCGGGGCAGTCCGAGAAAGGGAGCTCACGTGTGTCTGGGATGCGTTCAGGTACGACGTTATGCTCTTTGCCTGCTGGATCACGAGCCCGGTTTTACTTGCTGCCGTATCTCTCGCTGTGTATGCAGCACTGCACGGATCGCTCATTCCCTCCGTCGCTTTTGTCAGTCTCAGCGTCATCAAATCGCTTGAAATGACGCTGTCTGTTATACCTGAATTGACGACTGATCTACTCGATGCCTGGGTGTCTATCAAGCGTATCGACGCCTACTTGCGAGGAGCCGAAATTTCCGAGATTACGAAAGAAGCAGATGAGATATCATTCGAGAATGCATCAATTGCTTGGCCCTCTGATAATAAGCCGGCCGACGGTGAAGAGGACCCCGACCGCTTTGTCCTACGAAATATCAATGTTACCTTCCCCAGAGGAGAATTATCCGTCATATCAGGTAAGACGGGTAGTGGGAAGTCTCTCATGCTTGCCGCTATTCTTGGGGAGGTGGATCTACTTTCTGGCTCAATTGCCAAACCACGGGCGCCTCCGCTTCATGAACGCCACGATAGCAAAGCAAATAAGGATAACTGGATCATACCCGGGGCTGTTGCTTACGTTGCTCAAATTCCTTGGATCGAAAACGCGACAGTCAGGGACAATATCTTATTCGGTCTACCATTCGATCAGCACAGATACACGAAGACAACGGAAGTCTGCGCTTTGGCGAAGGACATCGAAATGTTCTCTGATGGAGACGAAACCGAGATTGGTGCTAATGGAATCAATTTAAGTGGTGGTCAGAAATGGCGAATTACGTAAGTTTATTTGAAGCTATACTGAATATTGACTGGCACCACACCTAAGATATCATTGATATTCTATGGCATCAGTCTTATCTTCGAAGTTTTAGAGGGGATTTGCTAACGTAACTGCAGGCTTGCGCGAGCAATCTATTCTCGTGCCGGCATACTTGTGCTCGACGACATTTTCAGTGCCGTGGATGCTCACGTCGGCCGACATATTTTCGAAAAATGTCTCAATGGCGAGCTTGGCGTTGGCCGAACTCGCATCTTGGTTACTCATCACGTCGCTCTATGTGAATCCAAGACGAAGTACTTGATAGAACTAGGAGACGGTCGTGTTCTTAATGCCGGTCCCATTTCCGAATTGGCGGAGACAGGAACGCTTCAACAAATCAGAACCCACGAGCAAGGCGAAGCAGAGATTCGATTCGAGGAGGCCATTCGAGAAGAGGAAGAGATGACGGCAGTGAATTCCGAAGAGGTATCGCAAATTGATGCATCTCAGACCGATATATCTCAAATTGAAACCGAACCTGTTGAAGAGTCTCTCGTCAAGGTTCCCTCAAAATCACATCAGCCTCGAAAATTCGTCGAAGAGGAAAAGAAAGAAGAGGGTGCAATCAAGGTGCGGGTCTACGCAGCATACCTCAAGTATAGCGGTTCGTGGCCATTCTGGATTGGAGCCGTCGTTCTCTTCCTCGTTGTGCAGGGTCTGACAATCGGTCGTTCATGGTGGCTGCGCATTTGGACGGGCGTATATGAGGACGCAGCGACTCAATTACCCGCAGGCACTCAGGCCTATGCATATCAATACACGCTCCAACAGAATGCTATGAATTACATAGCAAAGCCCATGTCCGTCGACCCGGGACGTGGCTTGGGTTTCTACCTGGGCATCTACGTTGTTCTCTCTGTCGCTACCGCTTTCCTTTCCACCTTGCGATGGTATTATATATTCAGCGGCTCCGTTCGCGCGTCACGGGAGTTGTTCGCCCGCCTCAACTTCATTGTCCTACGAGCTCCTTTACGATGGCTTGACACCGTGCCAGTGGGCCGTGTTCTCAACCGATTCACCGCCGATTTCCACTCAGTAGATACCCATCTCGCCTACGCCGTCGCTTTTGCTGCTAACGCCTTCCTCAATCTTCTCGGTGTTGTGGTGGCTGGTATTTTCGTGTCGCCCGTCGTCATTCTCCTCGCCTTCCTCCTCCTCAGTATCTCCATCATATTCGCTAATCAATACCTTCACGCCGCGCGATCGGTCAAGAGAATGGAATCCATCACCAAGTCGCCCGTCTTCGAACAATTCGGCTCCGCCCTTACGGGCGTACTGACGATTAGGTCCTTCAATAAATCCCAGACCTATGTTGAGCGCATGTACCGCAGACTTGACGACTGGACGATGACCACCTGGAACCTATGGCTTTTCAACCGCTGGATGAGCTGGCGCATGTCCGTTGTTGGTAGCTTCTTTGCGTCCTTCGTTACGTTTTACATCCTCCTCCGTCCTGACATGGACTCCGCACTCGCGGGCTTCGCGCTCTCTTTCGCACTCGAATTTTCCGGCCACATCATGTGGACGATCCGACACTATGCCAATGCCGAGCTTGAGATGAACGCTGCCGAGCGCATTGTAGAATACACCGAACTCCCGACCGAAGATCTCACCGGCGTGCGACCGCCCGCCGCTTGGCCCACGGAAGGCCGAGTAGAAGTTAATGACCTCGTCGTGACCTACGCTAATGACCTACCACCCGTGCTGAAAGGTCTCAATTTCTCCATCAACAGGAATGAACGTATCGGCGTCATTGGCCGCACAGGTGCTGGCAAGTCCTCGCTAACACTGGCTCTGTTCCGCTTCATCGAAGCGCAGTCGGGCAGCATTCTCATTGACGGGGTCGACATCTCCAAGATTCGCCTGCACGATCTACGCAGCCGCTTGGCCATCATCCCCCAGGATCCCGTCCTCTTCAGCGGCACGGTGCGCTCCAACCTCGACCCCTTCGACAACCATACGGACGCGGAGCTCATCGACTCGCTGGCGCGCGTACACCTCATCTCCGAGAACGAGACCTCCCCCGGTACCCCGGTCTCCGCGGTCCCCAGCGACGCGAGCCGGAAGAACACCAACATATTCCGCAATCTGTCCAGCGCCATCTCCGAAGGAGGGCTGAACCTGTCACAGGGGCAGCGCCAGCTCCTATGTCTCGCGCGAGCCATCGTCTCCCGGCCCAAGGTCATGGTCCTCGACGAGGCCACGTCGGCCGTCGACATGGCCACGGACGCGCTCATCCAGCGGTCCATCCGCGAGGAATTCGGCGACAGCACGCTCGTCGTCATCGCGCACCGGCTGAGCACCATCGCGGACTTCGACCGCATCCTCGTCCTCAGCGACGGGCGAGTAGCGGAGTACGGCACGCCACGAGAGCTGTGGGAGGCGGGCGAGGATAGCCAGGACGGAACCAAAGGCACCTTCCGCGCCATGTGCGAGCAGAGCGGCGAGCGGGAAGTGCTGAGAAAGATCGTGTACGGAGAGGATCTGGCGGCTGGAAACGAGGCCTGAGGTAGACAGACGCGCTCTTTCTCCAAGAATATGACCTCCCTTTCTCTGTCTCTTTCTCTCTCTCTCTTCCTTTGGTTTTACAACATCGATAGGCGGGCGGGCTGGAAGGCAGGCAGATAGATAGAGAAGGTGTAGGTAGCATGCATATATACAGACGAAAGGAGGGGCTTGGACTGACTGGACTGTAAAATGCCGTAGGAAAAGGGAAAAGGGAACAATTCCTGGCGGGCGGGCGGGCGGTGTATATAGATATATTACTTAGTGCTAATCATCCAGAATACCGTGAACATTAGAGTTTCTATACGTCAATGTTAGTAGAGTGATTCCTGGCAATTGAGATTGATTATCAAGTTAGGGAGGTAGTAGGCGAAAGGTGTCTGTTCAGAACACTCTAACCTAGGCATCTATCTAAGCGCAGAAAGCTAATTAAGGTAGGGTGAGATAAGGTAGTGGTCTCGAAATGATTAACTCGGCAGCATCATCATCCGTCTTTGATCACCTCCTCGTTCCACTGGTCTGTGTTTGTCCGATTATCTGATTCAGTATTGCTCTGTGTATTCTGCGAAACCATCGCTCGCGCATATGATGAGATATGCTCTGGCTCACTCGATGTGAGCAGATTTCCCTCGCGGAACCAAGTCGATGTTTTCATGATGTGTTGATTGTCCAAGCCACTGTCATTGCGACGTAACAAGCAACTGGAATGCCCGACATGCGAGCGATGAGTACCGCGACAGCTACTGTGCAGTCTTACTGTGTTTCTTCCCTGCTCCCAATGATTCTCACCGCCCATAGCACCGTCATATCAGGCTTCAGTGTTCGCCAGAGCCACTTTTGTATCATCGTCTCGACATTCTTGACACTCAATCGGGTGTCTTATCTCGTGGCGCGCCCCTTTGGCACTCACGAGCTCGCCCAAGGTTTTAGAACGGGGTCCAACTAAGTCCAGCGTATTCACCTTTTTGTGGGAAGCATTCTTGTTACAGCTCAGCTCCGCGCCTCTCGATAAATACCAGTAACGAGCGAAGTTCGGTTTCCATTGACACGTGTGCTTAGGTATTCCTTCTCTTCCCAGAATCCTGTCAAAGATGAGCTCCCAGCCACAGTCATGGCAATGCTCTGTACACTTGACGCGAGACTTGCAGTTAACCACGGGGCATACACTATGGATGAATGGGAAGTGGTAACTCTCTTCGGGGCATCTCGCACACCTTCGGTCCTTGGCTGCCATGAAATTTTGGCATTTGTATGTCTCGTGGCTTGACTCGAGGCAGTAATGACAGCCATGGGGGCATTCAGAAAGTAGATGCAAGCCTTTGCCCCCAAATAATCCGAAGCAGCTGCATATTTCGCGGCAATCTCTACGACTGTGCCTTGGGTATTCTTGACACAAGCATGCGTTGTGTTTCGAGTCGCAAGACATTGTTTGGTGTTTCCGGGTTCCACAAAATCCGCAAGGAGAGGCACAACTATATATCGAATGGCCAACATTGTTGCAGTTAGGACATATTTCAAGATTGTCGTTGATTCCATGATCCTCTGCGGTCCAAAACTGGTCTCTGAGGATAGTTACAGCGGACGCTAGTGTAATGTTGCGTCGAGAGGGCTCTGACCGATCTGTATCATTAACCCTCTCACTGTTGATGAGAAGCCTAATTTCTTTTCCAACAATGGTGACTGTGGCTTGAGTGGCAAAGACAGGGGAATATGGCAAGGCGATAATATCGTCGTTTTTGTAGGGCGAACCGCACTGACGGAGTTCTGAGAGCACTACTTGCCCCAGGCTCAGTGTACACTTGACTGGACTCTTGTTTCCTCGATTCAGAATAAGGTAAGTAAAGTCTTCCTCTTTTCGGCGAAGAGGGCACTCGTCGTAAGTATGTAGCGTGCTGTCACATTTGCAGCACGCTTCCATCCAGCCACTCGAGCTAGCTTTGCCACAAAACGCTGCTTTATGGTCACGTTCTCCGCAGTAGCCGCAGGCGCTGGGATGGTCTTCTCCTTCGTGCTTGGACTTTTTACTGCATCGTTGGTCTAGCGATGCAGAACTGTTCGTCCCGTCCGTGTGCTGTCTTTTGACCGAAGGATTGGTATTCATTTTGATTCCGTGGGAATCAGCGTGACTCGTGCCGATGAGCTTGATTAGGTTACCACAGCTTGTTCTTCAATTGGTCAAGTCGCCGCCACGAACTGGAGTGAATCAAAAGCGATCACTTTCTTCAAAAGCCGTATTGCGATCACATTCGTGTCCCTCTTTGCTCGGTACGGCTACTTTAATGGCTTTGCAGAATCGAATGCGCCTTCTGTAGTTCTTGCTTTTCTCAAGGATGTGATCACGACAGGAAATCGATCCGGCTAGTGTGTAAGTTAGGTAAGTAGATATGACTCCCGTCTGATAGGTATGGTGGTAGTGGAAAAAGACTGTAGTACCTAGGTAGGAAGAGGTAGAGAAGATTATGTTATTGGAAAGAGCACAGGTGAAGATACTGAGTCACTTGGTAGGGTTTGAGATATTTCACCTACCAGTACCCCAGGTAAGTAGGTACTTACACCTAATTTCACTTGTGGCAACAACTGTCGAGGCCAAACGCAAAAGATGTTGTAACCGTGAGGCAAGTACATATAGGTACCCGGTAAACCAACCTACATGTACTTTACTCTCTATATAGCAACTATGTAATTACAATCTAGGTACTTACGTGCAGGCAAGATGGAAGGAAGTTTACATGACCTGGTACGCTATGTAGCTAGATAATTGATACCTGATGCACTTCATAGGTACATCTACACAGCTCATAGAGATACTACTACTCAAGTTGATGAGAAGGCACGCGCTGTGGCTTGGTAACTGCCTCTTTAGAGGTAAGCACTTCTCTACAGAAGGTACAAGTAACGTAGATAAGTAGAAATCTAGCATAATAAGGTAGGTACTCAGGTATATTGTTCTCAGTGTAGAATTCGAGGGCAAGCAGATATTCATTTATCTGATAACACAAGTGAGAACTCCGAAATTCACCCCGTACTACCGCCACCCCCATTGCCGGCTCAGGTACTCATATGCGAATTGAGGACGCGCAGTAGCACGGGTTGAGGTACGAGCAATGAAAACCGAACTAAGGGAAGCTGCTAAAGAAACTGCATTGACGCGAGGAGTGCCAACATAAAACGATGCACCGTTACTTTACCTTACTGTGTTCTGGAGTAACGATCCCTATAACCCCGGCACATGGACGTCAAATCGGGAGGTGGTCCAATTCTATAACCGCGAACGAAAACTTCATCGACAGCCCATTATCTTTAGACAGTTTTCATGCTAGTGAACATGCCTTCATTGACCGTAACTTCGCCTGCATGTGGACGTTAATGAAACTACTCCCAGGCTCATCTTACATGGAAATTTATGATAATAATCTACTATAGACTGGATTGCTATGAATAATGTAGATTGCGTTAAAGATACTCGATGTGGTTTTCCGTCCGAATCTTGCAATAATTAGTGTCTATGTTACTGATATTTCCCAAGCTAATTTCCCATAGTATTTACCTATAGGCAGCCTTTCAAGATGTAACTAAGTGAGACCCTATGTACCAAGGGGTAGCACAACGATATCCAAGTCTCGGTCAGTAGTTACTGCGAATTCGACGTTTATCTCAGAGGGAGACTTACATATTAAGTCATACGAGACCCAATACATTCAGAGACAGAAGATTCTGATACTACGATCAATTCGAATCGGCGGTTTAATGAATGTCTTGCAGACCTAAATTTGACTTACAGGTGTTGATGTTATCCTAAGCAACTACATATCGCCTAAACAGGAAATAGTTTATTGATAGGAGATATGTAGATAGGTGGATATAGGTGGGTTGGATAGGGGTTAATTAAGTGGCCCAAACGCCTCTTGACCCGATCGGGAAGTTAATGTGGCCTAGCGAGTGGGATTAGTGCATTTTGTTTCGTAGAGCCCCAAACACCCCTGAATCATCTTGACCACATCTTCTAACTTTGTACACCATCAATGCCTCAAAAGAAGGTAAAAACAAACCGTGTCGGCCTACATGGACCCAGAACTTGATGGAGTACTGGGCTCTCATGTTGACTCATACTGCCTGCCCTAATTTCGACGCTCCGGTCTTGTATGGGTTGTCGGGCCGACAGGATGGCATCGCGTCTTACGCTTCCCTCTTCGCCAAAGTCACTGTCGCTAACATACCTACAGAACACTGGCCACTGAAGGCGGAGGTGACCACGGCTCTAAAGTGGTATGAGGTGCATTACATGTGCATGCGCATGTGCATGCGCCAAGCCCAGCCCACCACCCTCTTGCTTATTTTCAGCCCAACGGGAGTACCAGTACTAACGTCGCGGGAGCGTCCTGGCAGCAGATCAAGTGATACAAACCAGAGATCAGGATCACCTTCGGACTAAGAACGCGATGTCGATCGATACACTCACTTCGGGAGTGGCGCATAAGCTCTGTAACAGACGGCAGGCTGCTGGCTTGCTTGGCTGGAGGCACATCTCGACAATTGTCCATGGCCCGCCTCATACCTTCGAGGTGGTTTGCAAGTCACGATACTTGAAAAATATTATTAAGGTCCCGAAGCGTGGCATCCTACGTTAGGCTGTCTGCTCACACATCCTTGGGCTCGAAGAACTTGGGACTCGTCAAGATCTCGGCTACGCGTTTGCTGACGGACAGCGACGAATTTTACTCTCAAGTCGTCTGCGCGTGCACAATGCATGGGAGTCTTATCCCACCTAGCGTTGTCAGGACTAACAAGACGAGCGCATAGTTTCCTTGGCTATCAGATGCAATCGCTAGGAAGTGTAGCCCAACTGATGCCCACAGCTCCCTTCTGCTCGCCCACTACCCCGAGTGTACGGAAAGATGTCTGACGGGCCGATGTACATATTTCGATCAGAAGAGTGCCAAAGAAAGTACCAGGCATCCAAGACGTACGCGTGTATGTCTGGCACCTATTAGGACACTCCGTCCATAATTCTCCGGTTAGGTGCGGGCGAAGCCCCGACGACAAGCCGTGCCAGGCCTTGATAGACCCCCAAACTTGCATCCCTACTCCCTTCCATATATGAGATGAGTCCCGCATTTGGGCTGTTTATACTTGTCATGTTTATGTTATATGCATGCATACTTCCTTTAGGCTTCGCTTCGGGGACGACTTGATGATCTGGCCCTAATGAGCACCCAGACATGCCTCTGAGACTCGGTATAGCGCCACAGCCGCTGACACGTTGGGTACGTGAAGTCAGGGGTAGGAACAGTGGGCCATGCTGAGTATAGCTTGCGCAAAGTCTCATACACTCCGGGAGAACTGGTCTATGAGATTCGAGCCTCGCACGTCTGAGTTGTCTACGCCACGGATAGCAGGCGCTCTTGGTACCGTTTTCCCGCCCCGACCTCTGCCAACGTGGTGCTTGACGATATGACCTATGTTTGGCAAATCTACCTTATTTCTCACCCCTTCTCATCAGTGACAAGACTGAACCAAGTCCAAATAGTTTTTGGATGTTTTGATTCATCAGAGAGACGTGGCAGGCTCCATGGAGGGAGACTAACGATTGCGGGGATCAGTCGAGGAATGCGGGTGCGGAAGAGCTATGCGCTTCGTCTGGATGCCTTCCACGATTCTAGATCCCTTGTCTGCACGCCCTAAGGTACACTAAAAAAGGAATGTCTTAGTTTCGCCTCTTCGACATGAGGTACGATGCGATCGATTGACTGAGTTGGCAAAAGTTTGCCACAGCACAGCGACGTGGGGATGAGTATACACGTTAATGTAGTATTCTACATCCCGCTGTCTAACATGGGGCCACCCAACAGAGATGAGGGGTTTCCCGCTTAGCCGGTTATCGACTGTGTCGCATTCGGGAAGAAACAACAGGGGTGCTGCCGATTCGTTTGTCTGGTCCCTCGTGTGACCCAACCTTGGATTCGGGACGAGGGCACCCTACGATAACCGGGCTCTGTGTGTGGAACCCAACAGACGTGGATCGAGCTACGAAGCGCGATGTTGAAGCATGCGAGCGACTATGTTGCTGTTGTCAAGTCTCAGCCCAATCTCTACTATCAAATGTAAGAGCGGAAATAGCGATAACATGGTTGGTTGCACAGGGCACCCGCCTACGCCTTCGTTAATAATGATAGCCGCGATTTGCGAAACAATGGAGCCGAGTATCAATCACTATACAAGAACGCAGAGAAGTCCGTTCTGAGTCGCAAGTTGTAATAGCAACCTCCAGCAACACTCTGACCCAAGGAAAAGCTATCCCTTAGAGCCTACTTTAGTCCCAAATTATTCTCATCACTCCACGAACGCATCATGGCTTCCGAAGTGGGCGCCCAAGCCGTGGGCACGCAGGAGGTGGCCAACCGAGACGTGGCCAACTTCCTGGAAATCCTACGTGCCCTTGCTCATAATCCATCGACAACTTGGATCGACCAAGTGTACAAAGACAACGAGACGATGAAGGCCAGTATGAAAGAGAAAGAGGACGATCACGACGCTCTGGTTCGGACTTTAACCAAGGTTCAGAAGAAACTTGATTCGGAGATCACCAAGTCGATCGATGCAACCTCTCAGAGCGAGGAGGCTAAGGCGAAAGCCAATAAGCTGACCGGCGAGATAGAGGAAGCCAAAAAGACCATAGCGGATAAGGAGAAGAAGTTGCAAGAGGATGCCAGCGCCATCACCACCTTGAAAGGGAACATAGAAACCCTCAACAAGGAAGTCAAGACGCGCGACGACGTAATCAAGAAGCACGAGGGCAAGCAAGCAACAGATGGCGCTCGTATTAAGGAGCTGGAAGGGTCTCTCGGAACAACGAAAGATGAGCTTCAGACCAAGTTACGCGAACTAAAGGAGCTCCAAGATCTTTCCGTCAAAGTAGTGGATGGCTCAAAAGAGTTTGTGTAAGTATCCAGTTCCCATGGCTGTTTTGAGAAATGAATACTGACGAGTTGTCGTTAGCTTGGGCGTGATCGACAAAATCTACGACTATGCCAAGGTGTTAGCTTTCAAGTACTACAGTGAGGACTTGCCAGAGGACATTATCGCAAACACAGGCCTTTTCGACGATCTTCGCAAGTTTGTCAAGCCGATACCATTTCCTCCCTCCAACTCTGTTGCCGCCAAAAAGGCTAGGATCGCCGCATTTTTAGCTGCCTTGGGCTCTAGGTTAGCGGATAGGATATTCCTCCCCTTTTATACATCACTCGGCGAGGATCAGGGACAACAAGATGGCATCGATACCATTGCCATGATGTTGTCTGATTTGTCTCTCACCGACCCGAAGAGGGAACTGCATCTTCGCAGTGTGCTTCTGGCCATTGCCCCCGAGGAACAGAAGAAGATCGCGTTCGAAAGAGCAGACGAAATTGCAAACGAAGTTTTCGGTATTCTAGGAATCTTGATCAATCCCGATCGACAGCCCGAGTTCCATCATGACATCAAGAGACTTTGTCATCTGGCAGTCGAGAGCTGGAACATACTGCGACCGCTCCGAGAAAAAGTCGAGCCCTTCACCGAGACGCAAGTAGAGACTGAGACATACTGGCTCCCGGCAGAACTGGATGGCGGTAGCCAAAACAAGAAGCCGCAGACCAACGGCAAACCCAACGGATTGGGATCGAAGCCCTCGCTGCATTCTCTGAAGTCGGCGAACAAGGTGGTATTGGTGTGGCCCGGCTTCTCGTACGGCGCGGATGTCCTGAAGCAAGGATTCATGCTCCTCGATACGCAGGTCAGAGGGGCCGACGAGGAGACGCAGTCTCTCAAGAGAAACATGAGGGCTATGACGAGGGCTGCCAACTCCTCGCCAATGCAACAGCGACGTCCTCTGGTGAGAAAGTCAAAGCTGCAGGTCCTGTCGATGTCGGCGGAATGACTGCGCATTGGCATCGCCTTTCTCTCCATGGTCATCCTTGCTCAGCATCGGCGGGCAAGATTACTCTCGCAGAGACAGCTGCTACAGCTGCAGCGCGCTGTTCAACAACAGTCTCGTGGTCGCATCGGACGTAGGAAGACTGCCTAGTTAACTCATCGTTAACATGTAAAATCTCTGGCGAGTGTAATGATGGGCTTTTTCTTGTGTCATTGGGTTTTCGGGTCTTGGATAGGTAGTATTGGATTGCAGTTTGGTTGATTCAGGCTATAAGTTTAAGGATATCTCAAAAGCATCTGGGCTTTTCACACCCGTTTGATTTCTTTCATAGCTAGTTTTGTTAGCGCTCCCGAGCGAACTCTTACGCCTATTCAATTTCGCACGACTACGTGCCTTTATCATCGTCACCCTTTCTCCTTGCTATCGATTATGGAGTCACTCCCGTGTCTACGTAGGCATCATTATCTGGGAGAACATCGTTAATAGTAGGAACACAGCCCGCGTCCTTCTGTTTAGTTAGGATTAAAGGTAGTCAGTTGTCCAAGTTCTCGGCGATCTGCATCTCATTTGTTGGTTGATCCATGGCTCAGCTCGCTCTAAGCCCTCTTCAACTTGTCAAACATTACAAACTCTACCCAACACAGGGGTGACGACAAAAGACAGACAGACCTATTTAGGACACATCACAGGATAACGCGGGTCAGACGCACACAAGTTTGTTGTGCAAGTGGCTTGGCATCAACAATACGACGGATCATGATGTTAAATGACTTGATCCTCATTTTGAGAGTATGGAAGACGACTCGACGCCATTAGGCTACTTAACCCATTACCGTAACCGTATGCACATATTTCACCTTCCCACTCTCCAGCCTAACCTCATGCGAATCAGGCCAGGGGCCAAGGGAATCGAAGGAACAAAGCACATCGACCGACCCGATCGTCTCATCGATCACATAGCGTCTGTTACCATTACTCCTAGCGCTCCCGCCGTGAGGGAGCGACGCGCCGCACGGCCTGGTATACATAGACCCCTCCACGCGCTCGCAGTCGGTGCCCCAGGGGATCGAGTCGGCGGCCTTGGCATCGGTCCACATGTCGAGGTAGGCGTCGCCGACCCTCTTGAGCTCCGTCCTGTTCGCCCTCTGGCTCTCGTCCAGCGGGCCCCAGTTCTCCTTCTGGACGTACGACAGCGTCTGCTTGGCGTCGAAGAACAGCGCGCCCGTCGTCGCGACGATGCTGTCGATCGTCGAGATGGCGTCCGTGCTGTTCCCGTCCGCGTGGCGGATCTGCGTCGAGATGACGTAGGGCTTGGGCCCCGTCGACGAGATCAGCATCGTGTAGCTCGCGCAGGCCGTCGTGTCGGCCGCGGTCCGGTTGAGGTCGATCTTCAGCGGCTGGCTCAGCACCCCGGCCTTGATGTCGGCCTTCTTGTTGTTCTGCAGGTACGTGAAGTTTGTCGCCGACAGCTTCAGGCCGCTGGTATTCCCGCTCGTCTGGGCGGCAAGGTAGCTCTTGGCCGCTGCGAGGAGACCCTCTCGCGTGCATTCTGCGTGACCAACGGCGATGAGCCCGGCCAGAGTGGCGCCGAGGCCGAATACGAGTCTCGAGAGCATTTTGCGCACCTATCTATGCGAGGAAGGCTGGACTGTGTGGGGGCTGCGAATGCACAACGACCATGTATGTCTGCTGTGCGTCGTGCTTTCGCGAGGGCTGGGCACCAGCAGATACATATAGAAAACACCACACGCGCATCATGCGTTCTGCGGGCTTGATATACCGTGTGATGCCGAGCAGAGATCTTCCCATATTGAGTTTCCCCGCTTGTTATATGGATGAGTGCAACCTCACTCTGGGCGGCATAGGCTGTCATATTTTCCCCTGGGCTTGTTATAATATTGCTGGCATTGCCCGTTCGGATACCTCCTCAAGAAATGTGCAATTCCAGTGCTTATTCTGTTTGGCGAACGTTACGAGTATTGCTAGACAGACACGCAATACAATGTTAAGTTCCGTCGCGAACCACAACATTCGCTGCCTACATCGCCGACCGCATGCAGTAGCTGGATCAATTGACAAGCCGGATAAATCTTGGACTTCTTCCTCACCGGCTGCAATCCACGGTTAACCATCGACTCGCGCATGGGGCCTACGGTAGGGTCAACACCGTCTCCAAGACACCTCGTAGATCGCTTGGGGTAGGAAACTCGCGGATGCTACGATACGTGCGCTTAATGTACGCAATTGACGTAACAAGGGTAGTTCGTTGACGAGATCGCAAGTGATACCCCATGCTTCGTATTCACATTATTCTCTTGTCATGTTCCCATTTCCTCCAGGGCAGTATTAAAGAAGAGTATTCGCTTGGAGAGGTGTTGAAGGTGATGATATCAGAATACCTAATACCTGTGTCTTCGCGTCTGGGTTAAGCAACAGTTGCTGGCTCAATGAGGTTCAAAATGAAGAGCCCAAAACATCAGCTCGCGATTCTCGCATTTTCAGCATTCTACAATGCTGTAACAATGGCGACGATGGCATTTCCTGACTGCGTTAATGGCCCTAAGCTGTTGACGTCGAATCTGGTCTGTGACAGCACGGCTTCTCCAGCTGATAGAGCAAAGGCTCTGATAAAAGCCTGGAATACTACCGAGAAGCTCGCCAACTTGGTCAAGTAAGTAACAGCCTGTGCTAGTTCGCCTTCACGGCTAACAATACAACAGTAACAGCCCCGGTACTGCACGGCTGGGCCTGGCGCCCTACGAGTGGTGGAGCGAAGCACTACATGGGGTTGCCGGATCGCCGGGAGTCGCATTCAGCGAGTCGGGAGAATACTCTGGGGCCACGTCCTTCGCGAGTCCTATTCTGATGTCGGCAGCGTTTGATGACGAGCTCATACACGCCGTAGCGGATGCCGTCAGCACAGAAGCACGAGCGTTCAGCAATGCCGGGAGGGCTGGCTTGGACTACTGGACTCCCAACATCAATCCATACAAGGATCCACGATGGGGAAGAGGCTCGGAAACGCCGGGGGAGGATCCGTTCCGCATCAAGGAGTACGTGAGGGCTTTGATCGAAGGACTCCAAGGAACTGGTGACACCACCAAAGTGATTGCAACCTGCAAGCACTACGCGGCGTACGACCTGGAGCGTTGGCATGGCCTTACGCGTTACGAATTTGATGCGATTGTCACGATGCAGGATCTTGTCGAGTACTATCTGCCCCCGTTTCAACAGTGTGCTCGCGACTCTAAAGTGAAGTCGATCATGTGCTCTTACAATTCCGTCAACGGGACTCCGGCGTGCGGCTCGACATATCTTATGGAAACGGTATTGAGGGACTTCTGGGAGTGGAATGACGAGAACCAATACATCACCAGTGACTGCAACGCCATTCTCAACTTCCACGAAGATCACAACTACACCAAGACGGCGGCAGAATCAGCGGCGATTGCGTTGAACGCCGGAACTGACACAATATGTGAAGTGTGGCCAAACACTGATGTTGCGGGGGCCTGGAACCAGACCCTGCTAGACGAGTCCGTCATTGACCGAGCGCTACGTCGACTATACGAGGGCTTGATAAGAGCGGGATACTTTGACGCCCCCAAGGGGACGCCGTATCGCTCTCTCGCATGGAAGGACGTCAATACAACAGCCGCGCAACAACTGGCACTTCGTTCGGCGGTCGACGGGATCGTGCTGAAGAAGAACGACGGCTTGCTTCCACTTCGCAAAAACAAGGCGTCGTTGGCCCTGATTGGCTTCTGGGCAGACCCAGTAGCTGGAGACCGTGCGATGCTCGGCGGCTATGCCGGGGTACCCTCGTATTACCATACGCCGACTGACGCTGCACGTAAACTGGGATTCAAGACTGCGACCTCAACAGGACCGCGTAATCAGTCGGCATCAGCTAGCGATACATGGACTGCCGCAGCCTTGAAGGCAGCCAGTAAGTCAGACATCATCGTATACTTTGGCGGCAATGACATGAGCATGGAGTCTGAGGATCTTGACCGTAACGCGATAGCCTGGCCGGGTGCTCAGCTGTCTCTCATCGAGAAGTTATGTGCGCTCGGCAAGCCGTGTATCGTCGTTCAGCTAGGGGACCAGAACGACGACACGCCTTTGCTTAAGAACGCGAATGTTTCCGCTGTTCTTTGGGCTGGCTTCCCCGGGCAAGATGGAGGGACTGCCGTGTTTGATATCTTGACCGGAAAATCTGCTCCTGCCGGGCGATTGCCAACGACGGTATACCCGGCCGACTACGTGAACCAAGTCCCGATGACGGACATGAGCTTGAGGCCGGGCGGTTCGAGTCCGGGGCGAACGTATAAGTGGTACAACAAGTCGGTGCTGCCATTCGGATTCGGCCTCCACTACACGACTTTCAAGGCAACGTTCAAAAAGGGAGGCGTGACCAACAGTAAATACGCGATCGACAGTCTTACAATGACTTGTAAAATGCGGCACCTGGATCTATGCGGATTTCACCCCATCAGCATCTCGGTGAAGAACACGGGTCGCACGCCATCCGACTTCGTCGCGTTGGCGTTTCTGGCTGGACGGTATGGCCCGGCGCCACATCCGATCAAGCAACTCGCCGCGTACACGCGGCTCCGAGACATCGGCGCGGGAGAAACGAGAGAAGAGGCGCTGGCGATCAGGTTGGGCGAGCTGGCACGTGTCGATGAGAAAGGAAACACGGTCCTGTACCCGGGAACGTATGAGGTCCTGCTCGACGTTCCAACGCAGGATCGGATCGCGTTCGAGTTGACGGGCGAGCCGAGGGTTCTCATTGAGTTCCCGCAGCCGCCTGCGGATCTTGGCGAGGGCAATGGCCACGAGAAGCTATGAGCAGAGTATTGTTTGGGGATGTTGTATCTCGTCCTCCAAGTACTGTTGTTTTGTCGCTAAAAGAAATGAATGGGGGTCTTCTAGCGGAGGAATCCGGCTTGAGCTGTCAGATACGGTGGTTGCCATATTGGGGCTAGTTGTAGCTAGCAGACAAATAATCTACAGGGTTTCGCGTGTCGTCTCGCGTGGATTAACTCGATTTAAATCGCACAATAAGAGTAATATGGTAAATTAAAGAGTTATTATGTCTTTCTTCCAGTGCTATATAATTCGCGTATAATCAAAATTTACTCTATAAAGTGAAGCTATATAAGCATCTCCAATCCTATTTACACCTGTTATATATAATGCACGGATACGAATATGGAAACCCGTGGGGGTCCTTTCACCAATGTTTTTTAAGCGGATTCGTCGTGGCATTGGACTGGAGCGAAGTGCAATGAGGATCTCCCGGCAATAGCGATCTCTTGTCGCGAGAATGCAGGCAAGCCGCCAAAAGCTACATCGGGGCTTCTGAGCAAACTGCAACAGTCTCCGTAATACGCTCATCTAGAAAGCCAGTGTTTTACCCGTCTCTGAGCTAGTAGATCGTATTGGTGCCTATCTTGAATGGTGTCATAGAGGCAGGACTCTCTGGTTTTTTGTTGCTCTCATCGCTACAAGAGGCAGAGACCTGTCACATGAGGGAAGTAAGTTGCTTGCAGTTTAGATGCTAGTCGTCGATGATGCAAGCCAATGACCATCAAATTGAGAGCTCGGCTAGGTAGCTTATAGTTGACTGGATTCGAGGGCTCAACTGGATAGATCCTATTGTGGCGATGACAATACTCGAAACTCTGGGATCATGTTTATATGAAGTTCAATAATCTCTCAGACTCGTTATAGCCGCAAGAACAGCTATTATGACTATCAGAGAGTTAGAGCAATTTCCCCAATGGCACTGAGGGTAACGTACCTCCAGCAGTCGTTACAATATACGAGGACACTGTCCACGCCGTCTGCACCACGGCGACGTGATCCACGCCTGGACCGCTGACAGCAAAGGTATATGCCAGCCCAAACACAAAACTGACAACGACTGGAACGGCGACGAAAAAGACGATCTTCGATATCGACCATGTGAGGATCAATCGCAGACCAAGCCTGAGGTCTCCAGGAAACGTGTCACCCGCGTTGAAATGCTTCTGCACCCACGACTTCCAGGCCTCATCGTTGTCCCTGCGCCGCGCAACGAAGTCATAGTACAGCTCTAGGAGCGCTAGCTTTGCTGTATCGGACAATTCCAGCACGGTGTGTTGGCCCGCAGGGGGGTGGCACTCGTAGAGACCAAAAGCGCCAACGGATTTCAAGGTGAACCAGCGGATGTACCACGGGCGCAGCCTGCGGACGGCCTTGTGAATAGACTCGATGAGATCCTTCGGTCGGCCGTCCGCGTTGGCGAGACTCTGCAGGCACTCAACGGTCGCGCCAGTGTCTGGATCGACGATGCCGACCACGATGTAAGCCCCGACAGTTGACTGCGCGGCGGCGTCGCGAAGCTTGGGCCGCGTCGGACGGTGCGTGGTTCGGATACATCCGGTCTTGGATACGGGGACGCGCGAACCTTTCGAATTCTTGTCGGCATGAGCAAGGAGGCGCCCGTGACTGTCAATGCGGGTTGGGCGCGGGACGTCAATGAAAGTGCGCTTGGCTGCTACCGGCCCGTCCGGAGATGCCGTAGGCCCTTCTTGGCTTTGTGAGTGGGGATGGTTCTTGACGGTATCATTTCGAGACGACTCGAGAAGTGGAGTGTTGTGTTGGTGAACGTCAGCCATCGTTCCTTACCTACTTGTCATGGCAAACAAGCTTTAAACGGGCTATGTGAATGGGTGATGGGGCAGAGGGATAGCCCCCCTCGCTGATAATTCGAAAGAGCTGCGCATCTGGTGTAGCATTTGAACTGACGGGGGCCCAAATTGGATTGGCTACGAAGTAAACAGGGTCGCATATATAGTGGCTCAAACATGTACGGCGCAGCCATCTTAAGTATAGGTCGCTGTACATCGAGCCCGTGAGATATATGCCACGCAAAGAATTATAGATGATACGCGTAGTCGCGCGAGTTGAATGACAGTGTCGCAATTAAATACTGACTGATAGATTTAGAAGTAGTTAGACTCTTCAAGATGTAAAACAGGGATTCTATGAGAGTAACTGTCCCGCCATTTGCATTGACTAATTGAATTTTCCTTGCAGCCGCCTACCTACACTTGGTTAGGTCAGGTACACTATTGCTATAGGCTTACAGCTCACAGCGGGATTTGATTCTGTGAATTGCGCCAACCATTAGTGTTACTCTACACTACTACCTAATTCTAATTAGAACGTTATAAAGATTGATGAGTACCTAGATGCTAAACAGATTATAGAGTTCGACCTGACAAGAGCATCCAGCGAGCGCTCTGACTCGGCCTGTCCTGTCAAGGTTTGCTCTAGCCGTACTTTTATTCCACACGTCTTACAGAGCGCTGCGAAAGACCGATTCAAGCTGCTATGAAGACACTAGCTTCCGGCTTTTCGAGGTGAGCGATAGTACGCTGCGAGACGTTGATTACCTTTTTCGGAATGGGCGTTGCAAAAAAGGAAGAAGATCTTGACTCGACGCGTCTCTTGGACACTGTTATTGTCAGGGGAAAGAGGGGAGGGGGGTGGCGGTGGGGTAGGGGCTAACATTAGTAAAACTGAGGGCTGGCTACACCACGAAGCGCCTTCACAGACAAGAGAAAGGGGTTTACAACATCGAAGCGTTATGCTTCATAACGTATAGCGGGTGAAGAGGCAAATTTCATCACTGGGAAGAGTTCACATGAAATGGCTACTCGCCGGAGATCTTCGAGAGTGACAATGAATGGGGCGATTGATGTTACGCGTTGACATGGCGCAGAGGGGAGAACGCTTATCGTTTATGCTCAATTATCTCATGGCGCTGGAGCCACATTCAGTCCCAGTAATTTGGCCGCATTCTTCCAGCGAATGCCTTCCAGTTCCTCTTCAGTGACCATCTGACTTTCCTCAAGCTCTTCCAACCATTTCAGCCCATTCGGGCTCTTCGCAAACGGATAGTCCACGCTATACATGATCCTGTCATGCTTAGTATTCCGTAAAATGCAAGCCAGAGGATCCAACGCCCAATTCCCGCTCGTCGTCAACCAGATGTTGCTGTCCCACACATCTCGGAACGATCTCTCCTTGCCCCATTGCGAGGATACTCTTTGTATCCTCTGGAGCATGAATGGAATCATCTCGCCCATGTGACCTATGATGATCTTGAGCTTGGGGAACCGGTCGAACACTCCCCCAGCATAAAGACGTATGATATGCGTCGCCACGTCGCTGTGCCACCCAAAACCAAACGCGAGAATAGAGAGGTTCACATTACTCGGGATATGAGGCGATTGATACGCGCTAGACAGTTGTTCAGATGGCCACGTGGGATGGAGATAGATCGGAACGTCAAGCTTGGTAGCCTCCTCCCAGAGCACATCGAATTCGGGGCCGTCGTAGTATAAGCCAGCTTCAGTATGACTATCCACCAACGCGCCGACAAACTTCACTCCATCCAGCTCCCCGGAACACGTCCGACGGAGCTCCCTTGCTGCCTCTTGAGGTTCATGCATGGGTAACTCGGCGAAGCCCGCGAATCTGCTAGGGTGCGAGCGTATAGCCTCCGCGAGCTGGTCGTTGCACTCTAGACATTGGGAAGGCGACAGGTCACCCGGGGCGTGGGAGATGACCTGCAGAGTAACCTCGCCGGCGTCCATATCTGCGATCCGCGCGGAGCCAAGTTCGGCAAGTGCGTCGAATAGACCCGGTATTGCCCTGAGACTCTCGTTTTTGGGATTGAGATGCGACCCAAGAGCAGCACGGGAGATGAAATGTTCTTCGAGGGTAATAATTGGTCTAGGGTGTGCACCCTTCGAGTGAGCTGATGACGTTGCTGAGTGCGACATTATGGTGATTCCTCGCTGAAGAGCCCTGCGATAAGTCCGTATCATCCGAGGTAAATGCAATCAAGATGCAGACAAGAAAAAAGTCAAGTCAATTACTCTGGGATGTCCAGTGCAATATATACATACTCAATAGGCGGGGAGTGTCCCATACAGTATATCCGACGTAGTCATATACTATGAAGTAAGGTTATTACCATCTACCGGCATGTTAGCTCCGTAAATGTTCTCTAACTCCCTTTAATTCCGCGTTTATCTGCTAAACAGCTAACTCCGGCAAGTGATGTCGAATACGGCCGGAGATTAATGGCGTCCTTTAGGTACCTGTTCTGAATCACAGTCTCCTCTTCGATCACTACGATGTTAGGATCATATTACCCCTATTTGTTTAATTCTCGGGCTTAGTAAGAGATTTGATGATG
This sequence comes from Nemania sp. NC0429, assembly GCA_022578495.1. Taxonomy (NCBI): domain Eukaryota; kingdom Fungi; phylum Ascomycota; class Sordariomycetes; order Xylariales; family Xylariaceae; genus Nemania; species Nemania sp. NC0429. The sequence goes on along the minus strand of MU392177.1, from coordinate 263,204 downwards.
TGTACGGGCTGAACGAATCACTGCTTCTATAATTAGGCGATGAAGATAAATCAATATCTCCATGATGAATGGAACTATATTCCTCACAAGTACGATGTCCATATCTCCGAAGATCGTTATCTCATTTTTTATAAGCGCGAGTACCTAGCTTTAGTCAAGTTTAGGCTATCTAGGTCATTTTGTCTTCACTAGTTTCTCGGCTATGAGTCGCCTTTGAAGAAGATCACATCTTGCAAGTTTGATCTTCGATACTAATTATTCTTTCGGGACCGAACTGGTAAATTTTGGAACAAGTGTAATGTTAGTCTTTGATCACGCTCAACAGTACCCCTCAGCTCCAACGAACAGTCCTGGTTACATCAGCATATTAGGTAAGACTTGCCACACGGGAAGAATACCGATAGAATGAGCGCCGGCGTTACGTCCTGGTATAATCTAGACACTCGAGATAGGCCCCTCTGCTTCTCAAGCTTACCATCGAAGCCTCAGTGCTGACGCATGTTGCCCATAATCGTCAGTGCACAAGACCCCCTTGTCCATCGCTGTCTTGTGTGTTGCGATATCTTCTTTTATAACCGCCAGGGTGTGGTCAAATGGGGAAAGGCATGCGAGCACAATCCCCATTAGTGCAGGAGGGCTTCCTCATCCCGTCAAGCGTATCAGATAATAGAGACTTCAATATTGATACACTACTATATCTCTTCACTCAATGTTTCGCTTCTGTTGTAATCCGATTGCGTTGTGATTGCAATACTCCCATTACAGATATTCCGCGAGTCCGAGACACACCTTAAGGGCTCTTCCTCTACTCTAAAAAAAAGGTAAACGATTTGCGCATGCTATGTAGAGAAATTTATCTTTCCGTAAGGTATAGAAATCTTCCGAGTTGATATTAGAACAGGGAGATATTATTGCAGCCTGGCGATGCTTATTTCATAGTTTCACATAAGAAAAGACGTAATGAAGCCAGTATATGTATGTAAACTTGGCAATATGTCAATTTTTGGCAACTGTGTTTTTTTCTCACTCCCGAGGTCATTCACTCCTGTAAGCGAGACGTGTCCAGGAGATGCCCTCTCTCTTCAGTGTTAGGTTCTTGTCTGGCACGTAGTACGAAAGACTGTTCCCCCTTTCTACGGCTCAACTCAGGTACAACAATTAAGAAAACGATAGCCTCAACAGCAGCTAAGGTTCCCCAGATCAGCTTAGCAGCAGTTTTCTCTTTTGCAAACACAATACCACTATTTGATGTTAGATTATGTTCTGCGCACTCTTGGGTAATAAGCTTACACTGCCGTGTTCACTGTGCCGAGGATCAGTAGCAACCTTCCGTTCCATCGGTGGACATATGTTGGCGCCGTTTTTCTTCGCAATGTCACAAAGCTTCGATGATGCCACCAGCCTAGAAATATTTGAGCACCAAGGAGGACGAGAAGCACAGTTCCAAAAACTGGATGACCTCTTAGGAGTCTTTCGAACTAGGATTGTAAATGTTAGCACGGCTCAACGATCATCCATCACATACTCCGGTTGTTATCTTACCCCATCATTTTTCAGTATTGGCCACGCGACGAGGGCAATACCACCGAAGGTGCTCACACTGGCCACTATCTGAAGAGCTACATGGGCTTCGAATGCTTTAGTATATCCGGTACTGAGCACAACGGCTCCGGCAGGAAAGAGAACCATGAACGCGAGCCCAAGCAGAAGCCCATGAGCTCTGGCTACAGTAAATCCAGGATCCACGTCTGAGCCAGAGGTCCCGGACGGATTTCCAAAGTCGGATGCTCCAAACGATCCCTTACTTCTGTCCAGTTTGGGCGGTATGGCGGCATCTCCCGAGGAAAAGGTGCCTGCAGTCATGTCGGCCCAGAAGAGACCTACCCCAATGTCAGTGGACATTCCGGACTAAATTTTATGATAGTAGAATTTATTACTATAATGGTCGTGTTGCCTGATGCGTGCGTCCAACGCCGCCGTTTTGAATGTCTGATCTAGACCACGCGCCCATATAAGGGGCTGATTCTTCTCAGAGGGGTTGAAAGTAGCCCACTCATCGCATGCATAACATACGAAGGCGTATTCCTGCCACACGTCTGTTTGAGAGTTGGTAGACAGAATCTCAGCAACGGGTGTTCTATCAGGTGCCATCTGAGGTTGGAAATGCCCACTGGTAACCGTAGGTTAGTCATCATCCTTCCATCATAATCCCCTGATGTAATAATACGTACTCAGTCGTACGCACGCTGAGAACAGCATCTGGGGGTCAATATGATTAGACATCTGGCTCAATTTTCAATGTGGACATACACTTACTTTTCTGTTGATCAGAAATCATGAGGAACATCAAAGCCCCTGCCATCTGCTCGCCAATCCCAATAGCCATCCATCCTTTTGTGGCACTGCCTTCATACCCCAACGTCACGAAAAGGTCCGTCCCACCACTTGTCTCGTTTTTGGCCGTGGCCATGCCTAGGCATAAGTTTACGAGCTCATCCTTATGACAATATTGGATTGCCGCTGTAACACATGAGGAGAGCAAGACCGTGCCGAGGAAGACGCGCGATAAAAAACACAGAAGTGCCATGTCGTATAGCCTTCCCAAGAGAGAATCTAAAAAGCTTGGGATGACGGATGTAAAGAGATTATGACCCGTGAGTTGCTCATAGCCTCAACGGAGGTGAGGGGGCTGCTAGTCTTGCGTCAAGTGCTCGCCCTATAGATACGAAAGACAAATCGGCTTCTTGATTGATAAAGACTTTCAGAATTGTACTGTATGTAGTTAAAACTGAAGGCTAAACGGGTTCTAAACGGATGCCATTCACATTACACGTATTGCCCGCCATTCCTCTTCTTCGCATGCGCCATCTCCAATGTACTTGTCAGCAGGGTGATCTTGGAAATCCTTCGTGATGGTGCTCTCACGCTATAAAGGGGTGGATTCACCGAACCTACATATGCAGAGAAAACTCATAGCGTACGTGGTCATAGGCGCTGGGCAATGATTTGCCAGACATCCTCTTGATCTAGGCGTACATGCCTCTTGAACACCGACTCGAGTCCCCGACTGACCCCCGCAGATCCAGGATCTTAGTCCCTGTTAAAAATTGGCAAGATCCTTGTCGAAACATATGTCCTTGAAGCGTTAATAGTAGAAACTTGCCTACACTGCACGGCGGATTTTGATGCCAGGAGTCGAGAGCGTTTTGGTCAAATGGTGCTGCCAAGCTGTGTTATCTTTCTTGACCTCACGTAACACACTTGGCATTCTCTTGGAAGCTTTCGCGGCTGTTCTCATTGGCCCACAACCGATTCCTAGATGACACACGCCTGCAAAACCACCTGTGGCGAACCAAGCATGGTGCTAGCGATGCTGGTCATTTCCATGACCCTGCCTGTCGAACTCCATGGAAGCCGGTTCCCCGCTCTATCTGCGGCAATCTAACTTGTGCTAATACTCGGCAGAGTTCTGCTAAATGGAAGACGCTCAAATCAAAGTGCACTTGCAAGAAAATAAGCATCCATCACAACTATGTAGCGCCGGTTCAACTCTCCGATAACTGAGAGTTGCGTATATATCCGTCGGTCCTTGGCACCCCGCAACTTGCTACCCGCTGGTCGGAATCTCCGAGTTCTTTCGGCAAATACAACGCGTACCATTTTAGATCGTGCACTTATATACGGCGTATTGCACACTATAGGTGCTTTACTAACCTAGTGTGCCGGGTAGCTATGCTGATCTCGCCAAGTACTTCGTGGGTTTTCAAAGCTAAAAACGCGATTCATCCAGCCCGGCGGAAGCGGCATGCAGTTATCAAAGACCCATTCCCACTCGAGGGAGCGGTGTGGCTTGCATATGACTAACTTCGTAACCAAATGGTCATTATACGAGTTAGGTAGCACGTCGCCAAGTGTGCGGTACTCGCGTGCGCACTAAAACCCCCCTGTTATGGCCTAAGACTTGGCGAATCAGCACACCAGGACCAGTACAGAAGTTACCGGATTAGGAAGTACGGTGGCATGGCTGGTTTGGCTTCAACGATACCAAGTGCTGGCATCCTGAGTAATTCTGTCGTGGCAAGGCGGTTATCAAGATATAGACTAGTGCCTCGAGGAACACAGAAGGGCGTATAGTATTGTTTCGGTGAAGCCGGGCTATCCATTGATGGCTGCTAAACTGCCTTGCCGCCACAAGTTTGGCGTTGTCCATGGTAAAAACTGTTACTTCGAGATCGTCAAATCTGGCTCGAAATTTTTATTGTGACACTTAGTCGAATCTGCCTCGTCGCTTGCCAATGAAGAGCACCGCAGGCTCTCACTCCTTTAATCTACCCCAGCTACTGGTGGGACCTGTAACCCAGGCCATCAAGACTTCAGGTCGCTTCCTGGCTTAATCGGTTGCCGGCACCAACCATAGCCACCTGAAGAGGGTACTCGAGCAACAATCTCGCCAACCGTGGCCCAATCCGTCGTCAAAAGCAAGCTACTACAGTGCGCTGTATGATCGTATTGACCAGCCCAGATATTGGTAGCAATCCTTCCTTCCATTGACTTGTGCAACCGCTTCCACCAGAGCATACAATGTCCGGTGTGGAATTCCTGAGTCGTCCAGATGTCCTGTCCAGCCATCTCGGACAGCTCTTCGAGCGTTTCGAGTTGGCGTGTGCCATTCTTATCATGGAAGAAGGGCCAGGGTCGCACCCTCTTTGGTGAGCGAAGCCAGTCCTCGAATTCTCTGGCCGTGGACTTGTCCTCACAAGCCTCAGGCCACCAAGTTGCCGAGAGTAGGTCGTAAGAACACCCCAACGCCCGAGCCTCCGCAGGCGTGCTTCCGCACTGCGATGTCTCGACGAAGGGCCCTTGGAATACTGGCACTCCCCCATTGACGTCTGTATTGACAGTAGTGGTCATGAAACCAGTAGACGCGCCAACACTGAGTCCTATAGCAAATGTGACGGCAGCTGCGAGGCCAGAAAGCAAGGCAGTACGCATGTTTGAGTTCTGCGGGCGATAGTGATTTTCAAAACCTAGAGATCTTGCGTCGTCCATGCCTTGGGCAACCTTTTCGTAATCTGGAGGATATGACATTGTGATAAAGCAGGATAGAATTACCCATACACAGAGGGTGGTGGTGATGGCTCGAAGCAGAAATGGATGAAAGGCAAGTGTCTAAGAGGTTGGAAAATCTGCGGTGTAACTTTTAAAAACCCGACAAGGCGAATTCAGAGACGGTGTGATTTCTTTGAATCCTGGTACGCCCCGACTCTTAACCGTAAAAGGCCTGGGTAAGTCTTGTGACCATGGATGAAGTGGAAGACGAGAAATTTGGCCAACAGGGACGGGTATTATGCATAGGCCCATATTCATCGGTGCTGTTTACTACGCCCGAGATCGGCATGATACTTTTCTTTCAGGGAATACTGATCACAAGTCCGAGGTGCCAGATCTTAAACTTCAGATTCATACTAATGATTTCACAAATGGATCTAGCTCCCCCCTTTCCCTCAAAGTATATAATGTCACCTTCATTCCTCAGATTCAGTAGCATAACAAACATCTCAGAGACACAGCATCAGACATTCACAGAACCTATCTTGTGCCAATCAAGCGCCTTTCTCAGTTGACTTTTTCACTTCGCCTCTCTATAAACAATTCAAAATCCAAAATGAAGGTTTCCGCCGTTTTCTCTCTCCTTTCTCTCGCCACAGCTGCTTTCGCTGCTCCGGTTTCCCATGAAGGTAAAGACTCCAGTCTTATTACCAGCTATCTTCAGTGCTAATACTTGTATAGCCTCAACGAGCCTGGCATCTCGCCAGTACCAACTCGTTGTCAGTGTTCATGGTATTGAGGACCCGGCGCCCACCGAGAAGCGCGCTATTGTGAGCCCTCGTGTTCTCGCCGAGCGTCAATATCAACTAGTTGTCAGCGTCCATGGTATTGAAGAGCCTGTGCCTGAATCCAAGATAAAGCGAGCCCTGGCAACCTCCTCGACTCTCGATGAGCGCCAATATCAGCTCGTCGTCAGTGTTCACGGCATCGAAGATCCTGTGCCCGAGTCTAAGGTGAAGCGAACTCTAGATGAGCGTCAATACCAGCTCGTCGTTAGTGTTCACGGCATTGAGGACCCTGCCCCCACCGAATAAGAGAAACAACAAGAAATCATATGCCTCAAGAAAAATCTGGAGACATTCATGAGAATCATGGCTTTGGTAGTGATGGTGACTGGGAATTACGAATCATGAACATGGGATGACCGGGCGGCATTCAAGGCAGGCAATCTACTTTAGACAAATCAAATTTACTATGTCTTTGATTCATCAATATTATCGTGAACCCTAAATCTCAGGCGAGAGCCTTTCAGTACAACTTCGCTTTCTACTTCCTATGCGATTGACAAATTTTGGCTACCTGTCAATTATTGCATCAACTATAATTTTGTCCATATTTACGGTGTTGGTGCCTCCTCGCTATAATCCGACGCGGTCCTAGCCTTAAAGCTGGTGCCATTAGCCTCTCGATTGCCGGATATCGTATCCTTTTTGCCCTGACCTGGCGAGTTCAACACAATGATAACAATACAATATTGATGTCGTTGTAAGATTAGTAATAGGGTAGGATGGAGCTGCCAAGTCTCGTGCTCTCATGTATGCCGATAACAGACCCCCACAGTCCCCCGCAGGGACCAAGGCTTGAAGGATGATACATGGAATTTCTGGTTCACTAGAACCCGAATGTTTTTTCTAAGTAAGCGGAGATTTGCCCCTTTTCGGTAGTCACTTAAAACTTAGCTCTTGCTCTAACCCATGCATGAGAGAACGCGATTGTGTCCTCCTCTACCTTTGACCTAACACTAACAATTTGCATTCTAGCAACTGCGCTTGCGAATTTCTCCATTCTCTAATAGGTAGAAGGGCATGACGAATGAAGTGTCTAAATATGGCATGTGGGATGCGGCTTTGGGATGTAAGCGCTTACAGCTAGCGGACGCTGTCGTTAGCCTAAATTTATCGGCCTAGGCAGCATTTTACTCGCAGATATGATAGATATAAGCTATCTCTGACTTATACACCGCAATTATCTTATAGTCCGGGGTGCTTCAGTCAGTTGCCATTAGAATTACCCCTGAAGAGGCGACTGTTCGCTTTAGCCTATCGCCATGTAAGCGCGGGGTAGGACATCACATTAAACTAGAATCACGCGACAGTGTGATCTGTTTAGTTGAGTAATATTTTAGGCGCATGTAATGGGCCGGAACTATCATCCTGTATGTTGTTCGAAGTGCTCCTGTACGTTTCTCACAGAAGGATCGTCGGTGAAGACCCTTGTCTAGCTTCTTGGATCAATCGATGGCATTCAGAGCCCTCGGCATATGACAGGGGCAATGAATCGTGCAAACTTTCCTTGGTCCGCCTGCTTTTCATGTGTTGTCATGTGACGGTGTTGTTGGAGCCTTTCATCGGTTTCTTCAACTAGCTGTCAATAATCCATCTAAACACCCCCTTGATTACCTCTATCTATGCCAATTGTTGTTGCATGGATCGTCATTCGAACCTTTACCTCTGTTCAATATGTCTTATTCTCTGGAAAAATCGCTGGGCGAAGAAGTTCAAGACGGAAGACCATCTGCGGAGATAGCCCTGCTTCGTAAAGCAGATGCTGAATGCCACTACTCTGTCAAGAATTCATTGAGCAAGAGATTCGGGATTATACCTCTACTTTTCCATGCTTCTGTCCTCGCTGCATATACCCTTTTCTTCCTCTCCGTTCTCTGGAGCTTGAAATTTAGTTCGAAATGCCGAATACCGAATAGCATTGATTGTGAGAATGGCATTTACGGACTAATTCTGTGGCACAATTAACAATACCACAGCATCTGCAACATCCGCAATAGAATACGGAACGCGTGTTTTCGACGAAATAGATGACCTTGATAACTACTTTGGAAAGCCGACGCCCGAGCTTGAGGCAAGATGGAAAGAACTTCTCAAATGTGAGCCTCTCGCCTGTTATCATGTTTACTGTTATGGTTGTGAAAGGTTAACTCGTTGAAAGATCAGTGGCTTCAAATTCCTAAGTCTGATATGGAGAGACTACACCGACTAGACGAAGGGATTGAGCTTCCAGATGGCGGTTATTTTGCCACTTTAGCTGTATTCCACGATCTTCATTGCTTGGTAAGGATTGCTTCTCATCGTGTTGATTATGCCTGGCTGGGATAATCCTAACGGAATCCAGCGCCGAATTCACCACGTTTTGTATAGAGATCATTACTTCCCCAATATGACTGCCGAGGAACGGTTTCTAGATAGCAGACATGCAGGTAAGGTCTCTCTCAATCTCTTCTTCGGCGAAGCTAACACTTTCAAGCGCACTGTCTTGACAGTATGCGCCAGAGTGTCCAGTGCGCTGGCGATGTCTCTCTGTTAACGATGCGTTGGGGAGTACACACACGAGAGCCTCTGGCAAATTTTACAGGTCGACATGAATGCGTTAACTGGGATCACATCCAAGACTGGGCCCATGATCACGTGTACGACGTTATGGCACCGGGAGTTCTCGTTCATCCTATACTAGGGCCCTCGTATCCGAACGGAAAGCCGGGGCTGGGTGTTGGGAGAGAGTCATAGTCGGATCAAGTTACAGCTTTGAATAATATGTCAATATTCTAACCCGTTTATCCTCTTTATCGATGCACTTTCACTGATCATTTATCGGTCTGGTGGATTTAGGCGTTCTGTTATCATAACATTGACGCAAGGGTGTAATTAACGTTTAATATACGCACGATATTGTTTACCAAAACTACCTACGTAGCCGTACTGCAGAAATTTTGATCAAGTAGAAGCTGGATAACGAAATCATTAATGAAATGGCGGAGCTGCCGACAACATCCATCATTCAATGCCGGCATACATGCATGTAACCACTTGCTGATCTGGATTCTACACTAGATAAACCACGTCATATAGGTACGAAGTGAGGTTGCTTGTATGCCTGTTAGTAGCTAGCCCCTATTCTAACGGGACAGGAAAGCTTATCTAGTTACTAGTCACAATAGGTAGGTCGCACCTCGGCAACTAGGACATTTACCAAGCTATTCCTTGTTGAATTCTCGAACGCACTATTTTCTGTAGCGCCGACGCGCTACTGTGTAAGTCGATAAGTGCCAATCTTCAACCTGGATTTCCGGGATTGGCATAAGTTTTGTCATCCACTAGTCGGCCGCTAGCTATTGACACCCGGCTGCCTTCCCGGCAGAGTCCTTCATTCGAGAACAAAAGATTATAAGCACACATGACATAGCAAAACTACTGCATACCTAGTTCCTAAGCTCCACCATGTGTTGCTGTTGAGTCTACTGGGAACTCTGCTGTGTATGATAACTCCTCAATCGCCGACACCGGATAGCTTTACTGGTCTGTGGCACTTACACCGAGCTATCATAGCATCGGCGATATTCTGACTTTAGTACGGCCCCTTGCAAACCCACAACCCTTGGCCATGTGAATCTTACTACATGAAGCAGCGGTAACGAATCCCAGAAAACACAGCAGGACCGCCGGAGGGTATTCCGAAGATGGCGGGTTTCTCCAATCCCGCTATGACGGGGCACGTTTGAAGGACCTCGAATAACCATTTACGGGACCAGAAGTGTCTATGTGTTGATTCACGTTTTATACGGTTACATAGATGACCTCTGAGATGTATACAACAGAGTCTTCCCAATACTTTCGTCCTCCCATATTCTATTTCCAGAATTTCATTTCTCTCCCAAAGACCACCTCAAACCTGTTGGTTTCTCCGGTTTTACCCTCCCGACCAGCTCTTCATTCCTCGTCGCCATGAATCTCTTTGAAAAAATTCGTATCCCGCAAGCAAGATATCAGAGTGTTCATCTCTCGGAAGAGGAGTCTCTTACCGAAGACGATCATGAATATCTCTTACAGAAACATATACTAAGGGCATCCTTGAATCGCCCAAAATGGCGTTCTATTATCATATACACAGCCATTGCAGCGCTAGCTGTCTCATTCATTACCATATCAACATTGTATTTACAGCTGCTTCACCAGCATGCCCCTCGACCACAACTTCTATGTGGGACTTCGATTGCTGAAGCGAGAGAAGCTGGTTGCACGTTTGACCGACTGACCAAAGCCTGGCTCCCGGCCGAGTGTCCACGCTACTATGAAGAAGAATATCTCCGGTATCCTTCGACGCTGAACATGACCAATCTTACTAGTTGGCACTACTGGGAAGACCGAGCCACCACGAAGGAAATCACCGATCAAGAAATGGCAGTGTTCGCTGAAACAAGACCGCTTCACGACATGTCATGGGTCTCAACTAATAGAATGCATTTGGCCCAGTATGACTCCCCAACCATCTCGAGCTTACATTTTACGGGTAATAGCTGACCTGATCTGGATCAGCTGTGCGTTTGTTCTTATGCGGCGCGCCGATGCTGAGGAGGCTGGTGAGCGAATGGATGCTACTACCGAATATATTCCGCACATGAAACACTGCCTTCAAATGTTACTCGATGCGGCGATGAAGGCCCCGGGTATAGACAGACCCTTGGCTGAGGGTCAGGTTGGATTTGGGGCTTGTTAGAACAGATTACGAAACACACGTATTGCATTTCGTTCGCAAACTTCTCTCCAGCAATGGGGTTCTTATATTCACTGAGACATACAACGGAGAGTACATTAAAACAGTTTTACTCTGTACGTATACCTTCCTTTGAAGATCTACCTGTTAGATACGTTAGAGGTGTTCAATCGAAAGAGCGCTAGAATGACGTAATGAGAGTTGGTGAAAGCAGCATGAACTAGAAGCAATCTATCATACTGGAAGCGATGCGTGCACTTGACATACATTACAATCAGGATAGAATAATCTTCTATCCCTTATAGCATTTAATCCTCTACGGACTCTGAGCTAGTGGTGACGTGCGAAGCTAAGGCTAGCAAAGTGTTTTCGTCAAACGCAGCTTTCATTGATGGTATAGGGCTGAATAAGCCGTGGGCAACATCACAACATCTCCCTCTCCCTTATCTAAACCTGTAGAGGAAGATAATTGCCGCCCTGTGCTGGTGCTAGGTTCGAGTAACCAAGCTAAATTAAACCTTCAGGCCGTGAAACATGGAGACAGACCGACGATTATGTATTCAAGGCGTACCCGGGTTTCGAATCAATGTCGACGCTATCCGTCGTTATTCTGCTGAGCCTTGTTGGGTCGTTCGCTTTCAAAGTTAACGCATGCATGTGACAAGGGATCAAACACGCCCTTTAGCAGTCCAATACACAAGGGCGAGGTCACCAGGGCACTTGCACTACATCAGAGAGAGTGTTCAAGCGAGTAGGAGCTGGATATAATACACCGACTCGATATGCTACATCATGCCAGCTCACGACGGCTCTTCCATCCCGCATTCCGAACCCCGTAGTGTTGTTTATAGCCCTTGCCTTAACGCCATATTAACCATGACAGGCTTCTTCTCAACTAATAGGAAAGTCCGTAGCTGTTCCCACTCTAGGACCTGGCCCCTGACTGCTGTAAAGTCAAACTTCCAGATCAACTTGGCCAGAATAAGACGTAATTCCGCCCGAGCAAGATGATGACCGAGACACGAGCGTGGACCTACGCTGAACGGCTGAAAAACATCTCGCTGGTCGTTGTAAAATGGAGACTTCGGGTTTTGAATTTCGGTAGACAACCAGCGCTCTGGAATAAACGATGTAGAAGACGAGAAGAATTTGGGGTCTCGGTTTATAGTATAAGGCTGGATTGATACTGGGGTCTAGGATAACTGTTAGCGAGTTGCCGGACAGAATAGGTTCAATATCATACCCCGCCTGGTAACCATACACCACACACCGTCTCGCCTTGAGGCGGGACTGTTCTTGGAAGTATCCAGGGAATCGGCGGGCACAGCCTCAGGCCTTCGTTGATCACAGCATTGAGGTAAGGCAAAGACGACAGAGCGTCAAGCGTGATGTGTTCGAATGTTGGAAACTGCTTCCGAATTTCCGCTGAGAGTATCGCAAGCTTGTCGGGATAAGATATCAGATAGTTAATTGTCCCGCCTAGAACAGTAGCCGTTGTTTCACTGCCGGCCGTTGTGAGGACCATGAAAGTTGCATTGATTTCGCCTCGAGAAAATGCGCTCTCGTCCTCTCTTGTGATGACGTGAGACATGATATCGGGTCTTTCTAGCTCGAAATTTAGGCGTCGCTCTACTTTGTCCACAATCTGCTGATAGTGGTCGCTCTGCATCTTTTTCAGCGACGGCGGAATGATTCGGAGTAGGATGAACTGAACAAGGGGATAAAACCGAGCCGCAATGACGAATGAAGCGGCCTTGACACTGTTGAAGAGCAGCGCAATCCAAGGGTGGTATCGAGAATTTTGGAGGCAATCGAAGGATTCGCCAAATCCCAGGTCGCCAAAAATATCGAAGGTTATGTAGTTGAACCAAGGGGCAATGTCGAGCTCAGCCTCCTGAGTGTTGGAAGTGTCGCCCACATGCTGGGTTAATCGGTCGACGAGGAGGTTCACGTATTGATGTAATATCGGTTCCTGGGCTCTCAAGGCACGGAGAGTAAACGCTGGTGCAAGGGCTTTACGCATGCGAGCATGGGTTCCGGTGTCGATTGCACTGATCAAGGAGTCTGGATTATTCGGCTGTCGCGCCCACCAAACAGGATCCTTTAGAAACTGCTCCGACCGTGGTAGTAGTATATCTGTCCAGGCGTCTGCTCCAGCGAATGTGACTTCGTTCGGGGCGATACGTATAATTGGGCCATATTTCTGATGGAGCTTTTGGAAATCGTGTACGATCGTTCCCTTTATGAGGGAAAAGACGAAGGGCAACCTCGAGGCGGACCAAGCAGGCGGGCCGGGGACATTCGACAGCGGATGAAAGTATATATTATAAACTGCTCGCGCGATCGGATACTAATAACCACCTATCAGTGAGCTGTCGAACCAGTTACGTGAGAGGTAGGTACTTGCTGTAAATAGGACAAGGATAACTGCTGCAACAGCCGGCCTGAAAGACCCTGGCTCCTCGTTCGTCGACATGGGGTAAGCACCCTAAAGTACCAGCACGTCGTTTCGCAAGCTACCTACACTATGATGAATTAGACGTACGCCCGGACATTCAGTCAGCGAGGAATGGAGGGAAGCGAAGTCGAAGTTTTTATCAGGTTGCACGTGTCGTTCAAAAGCAGCTACCTTAGCATTATATGTTTATAGCCTAACTAACCCAAGCATGAGGATTGTTTTTGCCCATTGAAGTACCAAGTAGGTCGGCTACCTTTTTCCATAGATCGTCCGGACTTCCACTTAGTTTGATTATTTACTCTCTAAAACTCTCTATTTTTAGTATGGACTGCAGGATTGCAGCGGGGTCCCGGGGCCACGGACACGCGACAGAGAGCACCACGTGCTGTAACGGGGGCTTTGCCAAGACGTTCGAAGACCATGAGCACGAGAGATCAGATATATCTGAATATGTATATAGAGAGCAAAATCTTCAGAAACTTCAAGTCGACGACTCGACCGTTATATTAGTAGCAGACCAAGCCTGGGTTTACAAATTGGGAGTTGTTTCTTGGAAATGTCCTTCACATGAATGCCTACCTCAAGGAACTTCGAAGGTTGAGCAGATGCGATCTCAAGCTATTGTGACGCGACTAACCTTGTCTGGAATGGTACGACGACTTACCAAATACTACCTATCCTACCTAGGTTAGGTAGTATAAAGGGGCTATTGCAGGCATACTTCGGACGAGGGACAGTTGTATAAGAATACCTACCACCCACTGCCTGTCCTTGTGGTGTAGGTACACTAGGTAGATTAGATGCTCCGTCCCGAGGTCCTTCCTTAACTCGCCTACGAAATAACGGTTCGCCAATTTGTCCGAGGATGCGTCTGAGACAACAGCTCAAGCTCTCAACGCTGCAAACATCCGTCCCATTCCGCTCCGCAATGCATGACGTACATAAACTCCCTACCTAGCGTAGGTACGTGACGTTGAACATACGTCATGCAGCTACACAAGCTCTTTGATGAGACGAAGCGGATGCTGACGCTGATCGCCAATTCCTATGCTGCTAAAATGTTCGTTTCTTTAATCCGGACAAGACAGCGATGAAACCATTTCGACAACACGGCACAGCATCAATTGACGCCAATCAAGACTACGCGCAGACAGCCTGGAAGATATCTCGACATCAATTTAAGAAAACCAGAGCGAAAAATAGAGACACGATGTACATCCCATCGGCCCAACACGTTCTGACCGCAGGGCTCGCTCTAACAGGGACCCTTCGAAAGCGTACGTATCTCCAGCTGCCCATCGAATCCAGACACAGACTAATTGTACTGTTTCTCCAACAGCAGGCGAAGTAGCATCCGGCAAAGTCCTCGATTACGCAGTCGAGAAGTGCCTCGACAGCAATGGCGACAGACGCTGCACGGATCCCTTCCTCGTGACGAAATCAACATGCTACAAGCTCGAGTGGTCAACCGAAGGCGCGCTAACGCACACCACGGCCGAGGTCCGGGACGCCGGGTCCAGCGAAATCGTCTACTACCGCGACATCGATGGCGAATGGACACCCGAGAAGGGGGAGCTGGTGTACCTGGACTTTAAGCCTAAGGTCCCCGGCACGGGTAACTCTACCGTTACATATCGCGTTGTCACTTGCAAGTGAGGAGATGGATGCTATTTGAGGCTCTGGGGAATGGTGATAATGGACAATTCGAGACTGAATATGGAATAGACCTCATTTGAACTCGGGAGTTGAAAAAACCGCTGCATCAGTATGTACAGGGTGATTCAGCGCCTAGTACGCTAATCTGGATCCCAACCTCTCATAGAGTTCTGCAAGATGCTCCTCCGATTCTGTCAATGTTTTCCTCAGCTGTGCCGTATGACGTAGAGCATTCGAGATGTCTTGATTCATCGAATCGGGCCTGGAAGGTGCCGGTGTAATCGCCTGAGTTTGCTCATCGCGTTGCTGAGAACTAAGTCCCTGAAGGTGACTGCGGGCCTGCTCTGACATTCTCTCCAGCGCCCTCCGATGGAGATCATCTATGCACTGATGCAGAGGGGATTCCAAGTCGACAAATACTGTCGAAAGCGTTGGGATCGTGTAACAGGTTCCGAGCCCAATAGCATATATGATAAAGACCGTAAGGCTGTCTTCGTGGGTTGCATAATGGCCAAGGTCCCTCGTCTGCACAAACCCCAGCCATATCACAAAGCCAACAAGGAAAGAATGAAGCGCTACGGCTAACATTACAAATGGTGCTGATAGAATGATAACCGACGATGCTAAGGGTATAGATATAGTTATTGAATATTGGTTTTCGGTTCTGCCGTACTCCGGAAAGGGTTTGCAATGAGACGCCTCGATCCACTCTTTAATGTCCTCAGTGCTAGCAAATCGGCAGAACGTGCGATATCGACTGCGAGTAAAGTACACAGCCATGCTAGCCGACACAAGACTCAGCACGAGTGAAGCCCGCGCAGTCCAATGAGCCCGGCTCAGGCCGTCGAGGGAGAACGCTGCCAGAGCAATCTGTATAACGATCGATGCCTTTGAAGATGTGAGACTGCTGCACTTGAGGAGTTTAATATTTACTTACGGCGACAGCGACGATCTGACTCTCTTCTTCCACCAGCTTCTTCAAGTTCAAGGCCAGTTCGCTTTTATCAAGATTGACTACCTCCGCCTGAAGTTGCCATATAGTGCGGCTGCCAAGATAGATATAAAGGCCGTCAGGACCGTGCTGGCGCGTGCAGAAGATCAGGGCCTTCAAGACGAAGTCGACGATCACAAGTTTTACAAGTGCCAGTGCTGTAGACGGATCCATCGCGTAGAGTTCCCAGTAGCACTAACCGATCATCTCTGTAGCTGTTCTTTAGAACCTGTTTGCGGAGAGGATTGGAACGATGACTGCGCAAGCTTCAACCACCTACAGGCTTACAGAAGACTGCCGAGCTTTTACAACCCCAACCCAGAATACTAAGAACCCATGACCCATGTGAGCCCATAAGCCATCAGCTATAGTCGGGTTAGATTAGTCAGGTAGCAATCTAATGGGTCAAGCTCGAATTCTAACAGTGCCCAGCTATTCTTGTTAGAACAGTTTGTTTCGTATCACTGTTTATCGAGTGTGTGGTGGGCTCCAGATGTCTATAGTCAGTTCCTGTCCCCGCCTACTGAATTAACACTGTTGGTCGCGTGGCTGTAGGATGTGACGCGACAATTGGGACAGTGGAGTTCATAACACGGATGGCAGACAGCGGAGGCACCTAATACCTACCTCGCCTACTTCGTAATATCCAAGAGAACCATTAAAAACCCAGGCATTTACAACCTACCTAGATGGCGTGATTCGCGAGGAGACCCAACTGAGACGTTGACAAAGCCTAAACAGGTGTAAAGCTTCTTATGGTTAAACGCTGAGGCCTAGCGGCACCCCACGTGGACTAGTGCCGCTTATCCCGTCGCACATACTACCGCCATGTGTTCATGCCGCAGTAGACTGGATCAATACTTTCTATTTTACATGTACAAGATATTCCTCGATTATAGTATTCACGTTTCTCGGCGAGCTCGCCCAGTCATACCGTGCCAACTAAGCGGACGCCTCTCATTCCATGTTGCTAATATTACCACTGCTTAGACACACTGTCAGGTCTTATTATATGGCCCGTCATTCGTGTGGTTCGACTACTATAACAGCAGTCAGCATTAAGCTAGCCTCTACTTGGACTGAACAGAACACGGGGTGAGTTTACCATCATTGAGGCTGAAAAGAGAAGCGTGTACGGGTCCATAGATGAAGCCTTACTACCTACCTATGTTTAGGTAGAATTAGGTTAGACCTGACGCGCTGTAGGAGACCCGACCTGTCTGACCTAGGTGGGTTAAAGTAAGTCATCCGACCTTAGTACTTCGTAGGTACCTTATATTGGTAAGACATCGGCCCTCGACGTACACCTGTACGGCTGTACCCATCTTGAGATGGACGAGACGTACCTACCTACTACCTATGTAGGTACCTAAGTAGGTAGTATCCCTTTAATGACTGATTCGGCTGCAATACTTATAAAGTGGAATAGTGGGACTACCTTACATGCATATCTACTGTATATACCCAATTAAACAGTGATTTAATGCTCGGATAATAAATTCATTGGTGTATGCAAATGTGGGTACAGCCCCGCTACATGTACTGCAGCCGAATCAGTTATTGAAGGGATACTACACTACCTATCATTTTTGCCCTACCGGTTATTGTATATCGTAACAACCGTAAATTCTAGTACAAGGATGGCACGTGATTAAAGGTATTATAAAGGTATCTTTGGTTAAGGTTTGCCTAGTACTAGGCTATAACTTTATATTTTTTATTTAATAAATATAGCGTATTATAATATTATAATATATTATATTTTACTTTTTATACTTATTTTTAATAGGTTATAAGCCCGGGTTTTGCTTAGCTTAAACTCGGGCCACGCTATAACACTTTTATTATAAAATAGCTAGCTAGCAGTTAACTTTTTATATAAAATATATAAACTTTACTTTTTTATAGCTTTTAAAACTAAACGGTTTATTAGTAGCTTTAATATATTTTTTATAAGCTAAAACTTTTTTATTATTAATTTTTTACGACTAAATAAAAAAAGCTTTTTAATAGCAATATTAATATTATTTTTTATTATAAAAAAAACTTTTTAAATATAATACTATTATTAACTTTAGTTAAAATAAATAAATTGCCGTTTTTAAATTTAAATTTTATTTTTTATTATTAATTTATTATAAAATTAACTATATGCTTTATTTTAATTATTATATAAGTAAATTTTTTAGCGGCTTTAATGTTTAATTTTTTTTTTATTTTTTAATTTATTATAGTAAATATATTATTTTAAAATTAAATTACTTATATTTTTAAATTATAAATTTAACTTTATTTTTAATTATTATTTATTTATTTATTTTATTATAGCTAACGTTAAAACTTTTAAAAAATATAAAAAATATTATAATAAATAACTATTTAATTTTTTTATATAAGATTAGGTTGCTAGCAGTTTTTTATATTAAGCTTGCTTTATTAAAAACGAAGCATTAATTTTAACTTTTTATAGCTTAAAAAAGGATAAACTATAGAATAATAGTATGCCTAATACGCCTAAAATAACTAAAACTAAAAACAGTAATAATAGTTACGGCAGGCAGACCTCCGTGCCTATTTATACCTACGTACCACCTTTACGGGATATACCTACGTACCTGGTCTGTGCGCCGTGGCCTGTGCGGGACAGCGCATATAAAAATAGTATTTTAAACGTAAACCTAAATAAACCTTTTTTTTTTATTTTAGTATTAATATATAAATAAAACTTTAATTAAAAGCTTTGCCTTTAAAACGAACGCTAACTATAATAATATTAAAATTATTATATATTTTTATAACCTAATTTAATTTAATTTAACTTGCTAAACGATTTAATTTAACCGCTAATTTTTTAGCTAACGTTTAAAACGACTAAATTAGCTTTTTAGCTTTTATAAACTAATAATATAACTTTATATAATTAAAACAATAAATTTATAAAAAGCCGGTAATAATTTTAATTTAGGCGATAAAAAGGCAAAGCAAACTTTTATTTTTTTATTTAAGCCTAAGCTTATAAAAAAATAGCTTTTAATATCGATTAATTAATAAAATTATATACTTGTTCGAAAAAGATTTTAAAAACCGACTTTTATTAACGTTTAGCTTTAATTTTTTTTATTATTATGCCGGCTAAATTTTAAACTATAAAAAAAAAAAAAAAAAAAATAATAAATTTTAAAATAGTTTAAAAAAGCTTTACTAACCGGCCTATAATTAATATTTTATAAAGATTATTAAAAATTTTATTTTTAAAAAATTTTATTATAATATAATATTTAATACTTTAAAAAAAAAATAATAAAGCATATAAAAAGTTTAGTTTTTACTGCTATAAAAAGAATTTAATTTAAATTTTTTTTTTTTTTGCTATGCTTATAAGCTATAATATCTTTTTATAATTTAACGGGATTATAAACTAAAAAGCTTTTAATAAAGCGTATAAAATTAATTAAAAAGCTTTATTTTATAAAATAAAACTTTATAGTTTTATTATTAAAGCTTAAAACGGCATTATTATCGACTTATATTATTAAGCTTTTATTTTTAATTAAAATTTAAAAATCTTAATATTATAAACGATATATATATATAAAAAAAAAGCTAAAATTAGTAAATAAAAAAATTATTAATTTTTAAAACGACCTAGCTTTAAAAAAAAATAAATTAAATAAAGCTAACTAGTTTATTATAAACTTTATTATTTAAAATAATATTTTCGGTTCGACTTTTATAAAAAGCTTTTATAAATTAGCTAAAATAAAAGTGTTTACTTTTTATAATAATTTAATTAAAAATAAAATTATTTTTAAAGTTTAATATTATATTTAAACTAACCGTTTATTATATAACTATAATTAGTTTAATATTAACGCTATTAAAATAGCTAATATAAAAGCTTACTTTAATAGCTTTGCCGCTAAAAATCTATAGCTATATTTAAACGCTAACTATTTTAAACAGCTAAAAATATTAAAAATATTAATAAAGCACTTTAAACAGTAATATATTAACTTTAATTATAAATAAAAATTAAAATAAAAATTTAATATTTTAAAGCTAAACTTATTTGCCGACTTTTAAACGTTTAAAAACGCTTTTATTTATTTTGCTAAAAAATATATATTAGCAAAAAAGCTTTAAAAAAAGATTTTATATTTAAATCGCTATAATTTATTTTAAAATAGCTATTATTATATAATACCTCGACTTTAAAGTAGATTATAACGCTTTAATTTTTTATTATAAATATATTGCTTATAACTTTATAAAAGCTAATATAAAAAGTCGATAATAAAAAAAATAAAATAAAAATAAGCCGGCCGCTTTATAAAAAGGTAAGCTAAACTAAAACTCGATTTTTTAAACTTTATTTACTATTATTACTGCTAACAAAACTTAAATAAAGCCGATTTTTAATAAAATAAAAAAACTAATAAAAAAAAATGTTTTAATTGCTATAAAGCAGGTTATTAAGCTAATAAGTGTTTATTAAAAAATATAGAAAATAAAAAGCGTAAAGCTCGTTTAGCCGCTCTGTTTATTTATTATAGCGTATTAAAAAACACTAAGTTTTTTAAAATAAATTTAAAAAAAACTTAGCTTTAAAAATTTTAAACTTTTTTTTAAAAAAAAAAGCAAAACTAAATTTAAGCATTAATTTAAACATTAATAATATAAAAAATTATTTAACTTTATTTTTAAAAAAAAATCTTTTTTTATATTATATATAATAAATATAAATAAATAAACTTTTACCATTTATAATAATTTTGCCGATATAAAAACAAATAAATATATTTTTATAAATATACTTTTTGCTTAGCAATTTATATAATAGCTTAGCGTAAATATAATAAACGATTTTATAAAAAAAACTATGTTTAGCTATAATGTTAAAGCATAATAAAATATTATTTATGCTATAAAAGCCGATTTTTTTTTATAAAATAAAAAGTTTAAAAAAGCTATTTTAATAGTTTTAAAAATAAATTATAATATATTTATAAATAAAATGTTTTATAAAATATATAATATTTTATTAAATTTTAAATAAAAAAAATATATTTTTTTTAACTTTTTTTTAGCTTTTAGCTATATTTATAAAAGCTTAAAAAAGACTTTTAATATCTACTTACACCTTTATTAAAAAATATATAATCTGTACCACTTAGCGTAATTTTAAATTTTTTTAGCGTTTTTACTTATGCTACTTTAACCTTTACGACTTAAAAACTTTTAAAGGCTTTAAAGCGTACATCGGAAATTACTGTTAAGGTTAACCTTTAAATCGACAATTTATAAAAAATATATTAGCAGCTGGCAATAAAAAATAGCTTTTCGACTAACCTTTTATTAAAATAAAAGGCTTTACAGCCTAAAAAACCTAAATAAAAACATAATTAAAAAAGTTTTTATAAAATAAAAAAAAACGCTATAAAATAATATAAGCACTAATTTATTGCAAATTTTTTAATTATTAGTGCAGCTTTTTTTTTAAAAACAGCTAGGCAATATAAAATTAAAATTAATATTATTATTTTATATAAAATTAATACATTTATTTTTAATAAATAAAAAGCCGAAAATTTTTTTTTTTTAAAAAAAAAAAGCTTAAATAAAAAATATAAAAATAAATATTAAAAAAGTATTAAAACTTTTTAAAAACTTCTAATAAAATAAACTTTAATAAACTTTTTTTATACTAATTAATAAACTATAAAATAAAGTTTTTATTTAATAAAAGCTAAAACGATCTAATAAATAATTTAATATATTATATATTATATAAAAAACTAAAAATTATATGCGAATATATAATTAAAAACTTATAAAAAAGATTTATATAGCTTAAAAACGCTTTATTTATAACTTTAGTACTGTTTGCACTAAAACCGAATAAAAATATATAATTTTATATAAATTATTAAAAAATTAACGCTTTAATAAAAAAAAAATATCTGCTTTTATTAATAAATAAAACGTTATTTTAAATTGCTAAAGCTTAGATTTTTATTAAACTAAACATTTGCTAGGCTTTTTATAAAATTTATATACGACTTAAAAATAAAAACCTAACTATATTTAAAACTTAATATAGGTCGTTTTAATATAAAATATTACTTTTTAAATTATTTAATAAACCGGCTATATTTTAACGATATATTAATAGCACTTTTTTAAATATTTAAATAAATTTTATAATGCTTATATTAATAATATCTTAATTTATTCTAATTTATTAAAAAAATATAAAATATATATATAAAAAATATTAAAAAAATTATAAAGAGCTAGTTTATAAATAAATTTAAAAAAATATAAATTTTATATAATAAAAACTTAATATTTAAAATATATTATTAGTTGCAACGATATAAAAGTTAACCCCGAAAAAATACAGGTTATATAAAACTAATAAAAACCAACTTTAATAAAAAAAATACAGTCGTTTTTAAGCTTTTATAATTTTTATTATCGGTTTATTATAAAATATAGCTGCGTTATAAAGGCATTATACCGTTTTATGCGCAAAAATTTCTTATTTTTTTAAAATAAAGCTTATAACCAGACTTTTAATAATTTTAAATACTAACTAACTTATATTTTAATTTTAAAATATTAAAATTATAATTATAAAACCTAAATAAAAATAAATGCTTTTAATAGTATATATGCTAGCTATTTTATTTAGCTAAAAGATAATAAGCTATAGCACTTTATCGCTTTTTATTTAAAAACTATATATAATATAAAGCTAAATTATAGTATTTATAATAAAAAAAATACTAGCTATAATTAAAGCTTTATAAATATAAAAACTAAAATTAATAAATATTTAAAAAAATAACTATTTTTAATTATTATAAATTATTAAGCGCTAAAATATTTTAGTACTAAGCAGTAATTAAACTTTTATTAAGCTAAATAAACAGATTTGCTAGCTTAATACTATTTTAATATTATATATTAGCTAGGTATAAAAAACATGCTAGCTAACGCATTTTTTTATAAATAAAAAAACTTTTATATTTAAAAAAATAAATTAAAAAACTAGCAATATTTAATAATATTCTATTTAATAAAAAAGTTTAAATCGACTATAAAATTAAATATAATAAAAGCTAAAAAACCTAAACTAAATAATTCCGCTTTTATAAATATTTAATTTTAAAAGTTTTATTAGTTAATAAAATATTATAATAAAACTAAAACTTTTTAAAAATAAAAATTTATAAAGCTAAAGTTAAACTAAATAAAAATTAAAATTAAGCTTTTAACGGAGGTTTAGTTATATATAAAAATTGTTTAATAATATTTAATATAAACTATTTACTTATATAAATTTTTAAAAAGGTATATAGTCGAATTACTACTGCATACTTTAAACGTAATAAAATTTAAAAGCTTATAATAGCTTAATACTAATAGCTAGGGCTAGCGAAAAATTGCGATATATATATAGCAAACTATATAAAATATTAACCGGCTAAAGCGCTTTATAATAAAACTTTAGGTCTGCTACAGCTAATTTTAATGCTATTATAATTTTTTTAAACATTTAATTATAAATTTTAAAAAAATAACGACTAATAAAAAAAAATATATTTTTATAACAATAAATTAACTAAATAAACTATTATAGTTAATATTATATGCTAAACTAATTATAGCTTAAAAAGCTATAAAAATATATTATAAAAAACCTTTTTATATATTTAGGTTGCTATATTAAATTAATTTTAATTAAAAACTTTAGTTTAATTTTTTTTTTATAAAAAGGCTAGCTAAAATTTTAAAAATAAAATAAAAATTATTATTGTTTAATTATTATAAATTAGCAAAATAAACAGAAATTATAATTAAATATTTAAACTAATAATTTCGATTATATTATAACTATTATTAAAATAATTAAGCTAAAGCTATTTTTATTATAAATTATGCTGCGGCTTTTTTATTTTATAATTTTATAAGCCTGCAGCTTTATAAAGTTCTGTTTAGCTTTTTTATACTTTAACATTTTAATTAGTTTTATTATATAATAAATATAATTAATTTATTTTTTTAAAAAAAATTTAATTATAAAAACGTGCAGCAGATAGTATAAACGATATAAAAGTACGTTTAAACCGCTTATATTATGCTTTAATATATATAAAGCAAAACGATTTAAAATAAAAACTAATATTATTAAAACTTAGATTTTAAAATAAAAAACTATATATTTATTATAAAAAAACGGTAAGCTTGGCTTACTAATAAACTATTTAATAAATTAAATTATTTTTTAATAAAATAATATTTTAAAATAATAAAATAAACAGGCCTTGCTATTTTTAAACTAAAAATATTTAAAAAATAGCGCTTTATTAACTTATATTATATTAATAAGTTATAAAAATATTTTAATAACTTTTTATTTAGCTAAAAAGCTAAATAACTTTTTAATAAATTAATAGCTTTTAATAATATTAAATTAAAGTAAATAATAAAAAAAGTGTATACTTTATAAATTTATTATTAAAAATTATAATACTAAATAAATTAAAAAAAATAAAATTTTAATAAATAATAATATTTAGCTAAAAACTTTAAAAACTTTTTATAATTATTTTTATATTTTTATAAAAAAAATCCGTTTTTTATAAGCTTACTAAAAAAATTAAAAGCTTAGCTCTAGGCAGTAAAAAATAATAAATTTAAAAAAACCACTTAAATAATAATATTTTAAAATTATAAATTGTGCTAAAAAATTTTTATAAAAAAAAAAGTTAAAATAATTAATTTATAAATAAAAAATAATTTATTTAAATAATTATTAAATTATAAAAAAGTGCTAATGCGCTTTTATAAATTAAAAGCTTATAGTGTAATAATAAAAGCATAAAAACTTAAAGTAATTTTTTTTTATTAAAAAGCAATTAATTAAAAGTTTTAAATTTAAATTTTAAAATAAAATAATTTTTTTTTAAAAAAAATAGTTATAGCAGGCAGACCTTTGTGTTTATTTATACCTACGTACCACCTTTACGGGATATACCTACGTACCTAGTCTGTACGCCGTGGCCTGTGTAAAGCAGCGCACATAAAAGCAGTATTTTAAATATAAACTTAAATAAACTTTCTTTTTTTTTATTTTAATATTAATATACAAACAGAACTCTAACTAGAAGCTTTGCCTTTAAAACGGACGCTAACTGTAATAATAATAACAAAAAAAAATCATTTTTTTTTGTTATAATATACCTATACCATTTTTAATTTATTATATAAACCGCTAAAAAATGGCGCTAACATTAAAAAAACAGCTAGGTTGACTGGATATTAACGACCTAGACATTAAAATATAAGCTTTTAAATTAATAAAATTAAAAGCTAGCTTTTCTAATGTACTTAGATTAAAAAATAAAGGAGCTAACTAGAATGACTTTAATACTGCATTTTAAAATGCTGCTTTTAGCAAAAGTGTTAAAGATATATTTAACAGCGAATTTAAACGACTAATACTACCAGAGTTAAACGATTTTACTGCTTAAAATAGTTATATTAAACAAAATATATACTAGGAAACGATAAATAATTATTTATTAGCCGGCATTAAAGGCAAACTCGACTTTATTATTTATTAAAAATAAAATATTAATAGCGAAACAGATATATATGCCGTTTATTATTAACTAACTTTTTATTGTTAATAACGAGGTGCTAACCATTTATTTAATTTATTTTATTTACTGTTAAAAGAAACATTGCTAATACGGTCCCGTAGGGGGTACATACCTTATTAAAGGTACGTACATGGTGGAAGCCCTATAGGCTTTATACCAACGTATCTATAGAGCTTTTAGCAGGTATTACCACCTAGCACATTAAACTAGCTAGATTATTATACTTAAATAAAATTCTCTGTTTTTTTATAAAAAAAAATCCTTTTAATTTTTATTATTATAATATTATAAAATTTTACCCTAAAGCGCACTTATTAAAATGGTGCCACCTATTAAATTTTATTATAAAAACTAAACTAAACATTAAACCATCTTTTTTTTTTTAAAAAATAAAAAATCTTTTTTTAATCCCCGGCACTGCACACGCTTACATACCTGCAGCGTTATAGCTAAGCTAACAACCAGCACCTCATCGGCCTAGCATAGATTATTATACTATAGCTCGACAGATATCCTATTTATTTAAGCAAATATTTTTTGCTTAAAATTAAATCCTAAACTTATAAATTTTTAATTTATAGCTATAGCTAAAATATAAAAATTTAAAGCATAAGCTTAATATATACTTTTATATTCTAGCTAAAAATAGTGTAAACATTATAAATTTTTTAAACTAATTTATAGCTCCGGCTAAAACATAAACTTTATTATTTATTTATTAGTTTATAGCTTTAATTAAAATATAAATTATTTTCTTTTTTTTTTTTGCTATATATTTTTGCTTTACTACTTATTTTATTAACTTGCCAAAATAGCTAAAAATCTTTTTTTTTTAGGTTAGCTGCTATTTAAGCAAAAGCTTTTTAAATTTAACTAAATAACTAACTTAATAGCTAATTTTTTACAGTTACCTCTGGCAATAAAAACTAAATTTTAATTTAAAACAGGGTTATTTAAATAATAAATTAAACATTAGCTTTTTAAAACTATAAGTACTAAACTTTTAATTTTAACTTTAGCTTTAGCTTTTATAAAAAAAATTAAAATAAATAAATATATAATTAAACAGCTATATTAAAAATTAAAAAAGCAAAATAAAGCTTTATATATTTTATATAATTAAATAACTAAGTATAATTCGACTTTAAACGCTATATTTTAAAAGCTACACCTATTTAAAAAAAATAACTATAAAAAAAAGCTTTATAAAGCTCGCCATAAAAAAGCTAAAAAAATAAATCGTATTTATAAACCTACCGATAATAACGTTCTGCCTGGCCATTTTTTAAACCCTTATTTTAAAAACGATTGCTAAAAAAACAACCGTTATAAAAACGACCGCTAAAAAAACGACCATTATAAAAACAACCGCTATAAAAATAACCGTTATAAAAATAATCGTCGCAGTAATAACTATTATAAAAATAACTATTATAAAAATAACTGCTATATAAAAAATCGTTATAAAAAAAATCGTTAAAAAAATAACCGTCGATAAAATAACCGCTATAAACATAATTATTAAAAAAATATTTATTAAAAAAATAACTGTTATTAAATAATACTGCAACTAAAAAAATAATAAAATATAAATTTAAAACTAAACCTAAACCTATCTAACTATAACTTTTTTAAATTAAATTATAACAATGGCTACTAGCTAAAAAAAAATCGAAAACTAAAATATTTACTTTATAATCTCCTGCATAATCCCCCGCACAACCTTCTATATAATCCCCGAGACTCCGGACGTTATAACACTTTATTTTTATAAAAAAGCTCTTATATACTTAATAGTATAAAGCTATAATATAAAAAAGTCGGCACTTTCGACCCGGCCTATAATAACCCCGATAATTTAAACGTTATTATTAAAAAAAAAACGTTATTTTTATTAATATATATTTATTTATCAACCGTTTTAACTTTTTTTTAAAAAATAAAAAAACGCGTTATATACAAAAGCGACAAATTCTATCTTTATTTTAAACACTATTTACCGGACCTGCTATTTTATAATAAAATAATAAAATAAACCCGACTATTTATTTTTGCTTATATAAAAAAAAGCTAGCTATATTAAATAAAGCTTTATTAAAACGCTTTATAATAAATTTTAGCATAGCTATAAAAAGATTTAAAAAAAATAAACTTATTTTATATAATATTTATAAAAATAAATATACCCTGTTTTAATTCGTTTAAAAAAAAATCTGGTATACCTAAGCTATAAAAATTATAAAATCAGACAATTATAATTAGCGCGGCATTATAGCCTAAATTAAAAATAGTATATATTTAAAACTTAAATAGTTTTTTAAGCCTTTTTTATATAATAATATTTTAAAAAAATATATATTTAAAATTATAAAAATTAAAAACGATATATAAAACTTAGCTAAAAAAGTTATTAAATATAAAAGCAAGTTTTTTTATTTTAATATTTTATTTATTAGTTTTATAAACTAGCAAAATAATAAATTAAAAAGGTTTTTTTTTTAAAATAATTATAACTAAAATTTTTATAAAAGATTTTAAAACCGTTTTTATAACCGGTATAACAATAAACGCTAAAACAGTAGCTAAAACTAAAATAGCTTATATAACCGTTATTTTAACTACGATAGCTTTTGCGATCAGGGACGTTAAAACAGCAGTTATTACTTTTAGCATAATAATAAAAATAATTATAATTAAAAAAATAATTAAAATAATCGACATAATAATTATAATTAAAGCAGTAACTGCTAAAGTAATAACTAATAAAATAAAAACTAAAATTAAAATTATAGCTAAAACTAAAGCTTCGATTAAAATAAAAACGACTATTATAGCTAAAAAATTTATTTTATAATTTAATTAAACAGATATTTAATCGACCGTTATTTATTAAATAATAAATGCAATACTTTTTTAAAAATTTTATATTAGCTCGATTTAGAATTTATTTGCTACTAATACTATATCGAGTTTTTTTTTTTTAAAAAAAAAAAAACACTTATAAAAATGCTAGCTAGCAGTTAAATTAAAAAAAATTAAAAACATTTTTTTTTTAATTTAAAAAAAAAAACGTGCAGCTATTATAATATTATTTTTATTTTTTATAACTTTTTTTTTAAATATTTCGAACATTATAAAAATGCTAAATAAAAAACGGTTCGGCTTTTTTATATTAAACTTAAAACTAAGCTTATTTAAAGTTAACTTTTTTAATTAAAAAATAATAGTGCTAAAAACGAAATTAAAGTTATAAATATATTTATTTGCGACCTTGTTAAACTTTTTTAATATTTGCACACTATTTACCTTCGTTTTTTAGCTCGCACTATTAAAAACGGCGAAAACGTTAAAGTGTACGCTAATTTAAATATAAAAAAAACTTATATTAAACGCTTTTTATTTAATATTTTAAAGCATATAATTAAAAAAAAAACTAATAAAGCTAAAAGCTTTAAATTTAGCAGTATAAAGCTTATTAAATATACTACTTTTATTTTTTATTACCGCGGCATAAATAATAAAAATAATATAAAAATATAGCAATTTAAAAAAAAAAATTAAGTAGTAAATAATTTAGCTTTAAACCTTTTTTTTAAAAACGACTTTTTTTTACTTTATTAGGCTAACATTTACTACTTAGCTTGTATAATTAATTTTCTACTAATAAATAATTTTAGCTTAAGCTTTAAAGTTACTGCTAAAGCGTATAAATATATAAAAAAAATTATTAGCTAAAAAATAATTAATTTAAAAAAAAAAAAATTTAGCTTATATAGCTATAAAGTATAAAGCATTATTTATTAACTATAATTTTTACTTTTTTATTATAAATAAAGTTTTAGCCACTTTAAATATTTTAATTAACGCTTAAACACTTTATATTATCTTTATAATTAACGCTTTTAATAAGCGTTTTATTATTTTTAAAAAAACTAAGCTAAAATATATTTATAAAAATAAAACAGCTAATTATTATACCGTTTTTTTTAAAAAAGCGCTTAACGCCCTAGCTTTTATAGCCGCCACAGCCAGTGGTATAATAAACACAGAAAATATTTCTTTCGCTTATACCCCTATAAAAGTGGAAATAAGTCTAAAAGTATCCTTTTATAAAGCACCTATTTATTTAGGCATAAAGTTCGACTTAAATTCTATTATTATAGCTATTGCCATTAAAAACGCTTTATTTAAAAATATAATAACTTTTAATAAAATCGCTAATTTTATAATCTTTTAGCTAGCTATATTTATATTTAAAACTTTTTTTATAAACATAATTAGCTTAATAGTTAAAGCTTTTAAAAATAGCAATTTAAAACCAGCGCTTACTATTATAATTCCTTAACTTAAAATTTTTAAAATATATTTAAATATAAAAATTAAACGGCCTACCGACTTATTAAAAATTATAACTAATATTAGTGTTTATATTTATATTAAAAAGGCGTTTTTTGCTAATAAATTCTGAAAAATTATAAAAGCTTTCGACATTTAAAAAAATAAAAATATTATAAACATTTTTTTAAATAAACAATTTAAAGTTTTTTTTATTAAAAAATAATAAAACTAAAACGTTAAAATAAATAATCGCGCCTATTTTTTAAATTATAAAAATATAAACGTGTTTAATAAATATTATAACAGGCTTTACTTTTAAAAACATATAAACTAAATAAACAAACCTACTTTTTTTATATACTCTGTTTTTATTGTTTAGCATATAGTGCTTAATAAAAACAAAAAACCTAGCAAAACCGCCTAAAAAGAATAAATAGTCGTCAACTTATAAAAACTTAACAAAATAGCTATTTTTAATTACTACTTTTTGCCTTTTTAAACTAAAATAATATCTTTTTTATAAAAAAAACATTATATTATTATTATAAACGCTACAGCTTTTTTTTATTAATTCCTTGTTTACCTTAACTATTAAAACAGGTTTATTATAATTAGCTTATAAAAAATAAAACATTACTGCATAACAGTAATAAGCTTTTATAACAGTCCGGCGTACGTTTAAAAATATATAAATAACCTTTTTTACGATCATTAATAATACTATAAAGCTTTTATTAATAATATTATAATTTTTTTTAAAATAGCCGATTAATATAAAAAACACTTAAAAACAATATTTAAACTATTTTAAAAAAAAAATATAGCTATATTTTTAATTAAATCGTTTATTAGCTACTTTTTAATAAATTTCCTAAGATTTTATATTAACACATTCGGACTAGCTAATATTACTAGCTATATTATAATATTCTATAACTTAGCATTTTTTTAATAATTAAAAGCCTTTAAATAATATATTAGCGCTTTTAGCTAGCTTTAAAACCTAATCCTATACTATGCTAAAATTTCGAAGCTTTTATAAAAGTGCAAAGCTGCCCTACTAGCCGAAAAATAGAAAGACGGACATATAAAAACTAAAAAGCTTAACAAACGCAAAATATATATTCAATCTACTTATTATAAACCTATGCACGCTAAAAAAGTCTTATTTACTGCTGTTTAAAACGCTATATATAAAAAAACTAATTTATACTATTATAACCTTTTTTAAAAACTTTTTTTTTAAATTAATAGCTTTTTTTAATAAAAATTTAAAATAATAATATTTTATACTAAGCCTAAATATAAATAAACATTAAATAAAACAATTTTTTATATTTAAATATAGCTTATTATATATTTTAGCAAATCTTTATTAAGCGTAAAAACCTAGTATAGCTTTTTTAAATTAAAAATAACATGCTTAGTATAGGCTTTAAAAAAATTACACACTATACTCCAGTCCAACAAAAAGCCAGTTATTATTCTAACCGACCACTCTGCTATAAAAAAAATAGTTAATTAAATAACCTTAAAAATATTAGCTACCGACTAAGCTAACTAAAAATTAATTAACTTTTTTATTTATTTTTTATAGTATAAATTATACATTTATTACTTTTTTGGCTGCTTAAATTATATACTAAACGCTTTTAATTAACTTTAAAGCGTTTTAAACATAATAAACCCTAATAAAAAACTAAAACGGTCCGAAAAAGCTGCCACACTTAACACCGTTTAAAAAAAAACAATATAATATAGCATGTCTTTTTTTTAAAAGCGGTAATAAAAAACTCGATGCTTTAAAACTTCCGTCGAGCATACAAAAAAAACACCAAATATTTTTAAATTTTTAACAATATAAAAAATATAATATGCACAAATACTAACAAAAACGTCGGCTTTTTTTTAAGCCCGGCCATCTATTTAACTTAGCTAAAAATAGCTTAATTTATAATATATATAATAATATGCGACGCCTTTATATACTTCACAGTATAATTAAAAAAATATTTAAAATAGCATACAATAAAAAGCATTATTAAAAAATCTAAAAAATAATAAAAACTTTAAAACTATACGCTATTAAAAATAAAACTTAGCTTATAAAAAAATATATTAAGCACTACAGCGCTTATAAACTAAACCAAACAGACTAATAAAAACTTATTAAAAGCTTACGCCTTATTCGACCTAAAAAAAAATACTTTTTACCAATATATATAATTACTATCGATTTTATATTTGCTTTGCTAAAGGTTAACGCTAAAAAAACACTATAATATTTTAAAAAAAATAAAAAATATTATAAAACTTATAATATAATAATAATAGCTTTTTACCTTATTTTAAAACGCTTACTTTTTATACTTAAAAATAAAAAATATATAGCTAAAAATTAAGCCACTGTTTTAATAAAGCAACTATTATTAAGCGATTAAAAAATATTTAAAAGAATTATTTTTAATAAAAATGAAAAATTTACTTCCTTTTTTTAGCAAAAAATATAAAAATTGCTTAGCACCAAACTACTAATAACTATAGCCTATTATTTTTAAACAAACGGTTTATTAAAACGAAAAAATTAAACTATAAAAATAGCCTTACAATACTATAACTTTATAAACCTAAAGTTTAACTAAATAAACATTATACCTTTTTTATAATAAAATCTAAACGTAGCTTTATTAAGCGCTACCAAATTTACGCTATATAAATAACTGTTCGGATTTAAATTATAAAGCGCCTTTAAAGTCCTAACTAATATAAAAAAGCTTAAAAAATTTAAAAATATCCGGTTTTTCCGCAAACATTTATAAAAAAACGCACAGCTTGCTATAAACTTTGCACAAGCTAATAATAAAAAATAATATAATATTAAACATTATATAATAAAGTTTAGCCTAAAAAAAAAGGTGTACTTATAACTACATAAAAAATACCACCTTCTCGGCAAGCCATTATATAAGTACAGCTAATAATGTTTTAACCTTTAAACTATAAAAAAAAAAAAAATAATTTATTATATAAACTCGATCTCCCCGCCGACTCCGTTATATACTTTATTATATCTATTAAACACTTATATGCCACTTTTAAAAAAAAAAATCCATTTAAAAAACAAATGCCTCTTTTAAAACCAGTAAAAATAAAATAAAAAAACTCCGATATAAAAAAAAAAAAAATCTATAAAATTAAAATTTTTTTAATTACTAATTAAATTACTATAAAATAAAATTTAATTACTTAATTAAATAAAAAGGCTAAAAATATAAGTTTAACAAATAAAAGTCTAAATAGTAACTCTGTCACAGCGGAAAGTTAATTAAAAAATATTAAAACTACTACAAACCGCGTTTTAACCTCTCCGCTTTAAAAAAAAAAAATATTAAAAAAAGTTTAAAAAAAAAAAAATTAGGCTTAAAAAAAAACACTAATTAGTTGCTAAAAACAGCAATCGTTTTTCTTATAGCCGGCATTATAATACGGTCTTATAGAAGGTATATACCTTATTAAAAGTATATATATGGTAAAAGCCCTATAAGCTTTATACCAACGTATTTATAGAGCCTCTAGCAGGTATTACCACCTGGCACACCAAACTAGCTAAATTATCATACTTAAATAAAATTCTCTATTCTTTTATAAAAAAAGATCCCTCTAATCTCCATTATTATAATACTATAAAATTTTACCCTAAAGCGCACTTATTAATTACTTTAAATAAAAAACATTAATAAGTATAACAAACACTAGGTTAATAACTGCTAGGCTTTAAATTTATAATAATTAAACTAGAAAATATTTAATTAACTAAAGTAGTTATAATATATAGCAAACCTAAATAACGTTTTTAATACCTAGAAAACTTTTATAATAACTAGCTATATAATTGCAGATGTTAGAACAGGCATTTTTATTACTTTAAAAGAATTTATATTTAAAGTATAAAATTATTAAATTAAGCTGTTAAGCAATGCTAAGCGGAATGCTTTTATTATAGCAGCGTACTATTTAAAAAATGCTAATAAAGATAATAAAATTTATTTTATTAAACGTTAACGCATTAATTAAAATTAGTTTTAGCGCAAATAGGTAAAAAAAAAAAGCCTGCAAACTATACTAGACTTTATTAAAAGGTTTGCTTAGTGCATAGCTGGTTTAATTTTAAAGCTAGCAATTATAATAATAGCACTTATTGTTTTATTTATAATAAAAAAAATTAAAACTAACAGCTAAAAAAGACTTATTATTAAAACTTCGATATAAGCTTATATATCGACATATTTTTTATACCTAATAATTTGCTTTTTAGTGTAAATTTAAAAGGTTATTATATTAACTAAGAAAAAGCTAT
Organism: Nemania sp. NC0429; assembly: GCA_022578495.1. NCBI lineage: Eukaryota > Fungi > Ascomycota > Sordariomycetes > Xylariales > Xylariaceae > Nemania > Nemania sp. NC0429. The sequence continues at coordinate 229,122 of MU392177.1, read as the reverse complement.
ATAGTATTTTATATAATAATTTAAAAAACTTTTTTATAAAGCCTACGCTATATTACCGCTTATAAATATATTTATAATAACTTTAAAAGTTTTTACAAAGCTAGAAACAGCTAAATTTATAAACTGATTATTCGATATAAAAGCTTTTTGCTATATATGTTGTAGGCATTAAATGTTTAGCACTTATATTTTTTTTACGCTTTTTAAAATAAAAAAGGTAAGCGCTAAAGCAATAGCTTTAGGTATAGGCAACGTCGATTTAATAGTATAACGCGGAAATAACACTAAGCTAATTATACTGACTAAAGTGCTATATATTTTATATATAAATCTTAATTTAATTTTTATTAAAACTTTTATAATATAAAAAAGATTTAAGTTTTTATAAAACAGATTTAGTGTTTAAATTTATTTTTTTTACTGCAGCAATTTAACTGCTAAGTTTTTATTATAAATAAAAAACTTTATAATAAATTTTAACTGCTTAATTATTTAGTTATAGCCTGTTTTTAGCGATAAACTTTAATAGATCTTTTTAAATTACCAATAGCTTTTTTAGCATTTAGTATTATATAAACTATAATATTAATGCTTTTTTATTAACGATTAGAATATATTAACTTTAAAAACTGCAAACGAGTTATTTGCACGTAAAATATATAAGTCATTAACGACTATAACAACATGGTCTGTAAAGCCTATATTTTAGCGAAAAAGGTCGCTAAAAATAATTATATAACTGTTTTATAATTAATTAAAAAAAAAGCTCGACAGTATGCTAACCTAGGTAGTTTAGTTATACCTCCGACCTTAATAAACAAACGATATTATTTATTTATAATAAATAATATAACTCGATTTTTACGAGTTTATTTATTAAAACATAAATTTAACGCTAAATATTTTATTAAGATCGATATATAATAAGTAAAAACTTAAACCGGATAAAAAGTATAGTTTTATCGGACAAACAATAATAGCAAGTTCAAAAATTAAGTTATTATAAAGTTTTTAATAATAAAAAAAAATTAACCTAAATTTACTGCTTTTTATTAACATAAACAATTAGGCCTTATCGAGCGATTTTATTAAATACTATAAGGCTTAATTAAGATAATATTTATTAATTTTAAACTGCTTTTTAAATTATAAAGAAAAAATTTTCGAGCTATTATTTAAATTTAGCAGAGAACGCCTAACAGCGTACTAAATAATATATTATTATTTAAAGCCTGGACTGGTTAAAAGCTTAATTAGATTTATTAAAAATGCTTAAAAATAAAAGTTTATAAGCTAATGTTTAAAAAACTTTATTTAAAAAAATTAAATAACCGTGCCGAGATTATAGTACTAGTAAGCTATAACGGCGATAATATTTATCGTTTTTAAAATATTATTACTAGTGTTATAAAAAAAGCTAAAAAGGTTTTATTTAATAAAAATATTATATTTAAAATTAAAAACTATATACTGCCAATACTAAGTTTTAACTTTTTAGCTTTTTTTTATGCTAAGATAGTATTATAGCATATTTGTTTTACTAAGCATTTTATAATTTTAGCAGACCAGCCGTTATTTTTAAAACGACTTACTGCTTAAATTAAAGCAGGGAATTTAAAAATAAAACAATTTAATTAGCAATCCGAATTATTTTAAAATAAATTACTAAAACGATAACGATTTAAAGCTAAAAAAAAAGCTTACCTTATAAAATAAATTCGACTTAAGTTATAAACTAAACTTACTTTAAAGACTAATTAAGCTAAGGTTTAAAATATTAAATTTTTATAGCTAAAAATAGTACTATAGGAATGGACTTTTTTAAAAAAAACATTAACTAACGTATTAGTAAATTTAAACACTATACCAACGATTTAATATTTTTATAGCTAGACTTAACACTAAAAAATATAAAAAACTTAGATATTGCTGTATATTATAATGCAGTACTCCAGAACAAAGCTTTTTATACTACTATTAAAAAACTAAGGTCGTATATTAAAGTTATACGCTTTTTTAAAAAAAAAGCACTGAATTAAAGCTATAAAAAAAGTTTAAGTTTATTACTAACAATAAAATTTAAAAACTTATTAATAACGACTATATAATTTACATTTTTATTAAAAAATAGGTATATAAACTAAAGCTAGGCTTTAAAAATGTGGTTATTTATTATAAAGCTTAATAAATAATAAAAAGCTTTAAATAAAAATACGGAATTAATTATAATAAAACCTTCGCTTTAGTGGTACGCTAAAAAACCTATAAAACCTTGTTTGCACTGGTAGCACGATATAACTAGAACTGCGAACAATTAGACGTTAAAACTGCTTTTTTATATAAGGATATCGACGGCAATATATATATAAACCTATTTTTTAGTTATAAAAAAGCTAAAAAAATCTGCAAGCTATGCAAAGCTTTATATAGCTTAAAGTAATTTTTTAAAATTTAATATAATACGCTATTTAAATATTTTTTAAAACTTAAATAAATACGTTTAAAAATTAATAAAGCTTTATTTATAAAAAAAAGCCTTATTATAATAGTTTATATAGACAATATTTTAATTTTTAATAAAAATAAAAAAAAATCGCTAAAATTAAAAAATAACTAGCTAATAAATTTTAAATTATTAATATAAAACTTTGTAAATATTTTTTAAGCATAAAGATATACTGCGACCGATTTAATTAAAAGCTTTAGTTTATTTAAACTTTTTATATTAATCGAATTATTAAGTAAATTTTTTTAAATGACGTTCGAACGAAACTTATACTTATAAACTTTAAAAAAACTTTAAAACTAGCATTTAAAAACTATTATAATGTTTTTATTTAAAAGAAATATTAAGAAATAATCGGCTTTTTAATGTATGCAATGGTAGAGATTTAATTAAATATTGCGTACGCTGTTTTAAAACTTAGCCGATTTTTAGTTAACTTTACACAATAATATTTAAAAGCTGCTAAAAATGTATTACGATATTTTGCTGGAACACCAGACTATGGATTTAAATTTAATAGAAATAATATAATTTTTAAAAGATTTTTAAACGCTAAATATAGTAAAAATAAAGTCGATAGTATTTTAATTAAGTGTTATATTTTTAAAATTTTAAGCGCTGCAGTTAGCTAGAAATTATAAAAATAATTATTAATAACTATTTTTAGCTATAAAGCAGAGTATATATTATTATTTAGTGCTGCATTTAAAGCAGTGTATTTATAGCGTTTTATTAATAAATTATAAGTTAACTTTAACGATAGTTTATTAATTAAAATCTATGTTAATAATAATAAAATAAAACAATTAGTTAATAATTTAGTATATTATAAGCGCACTAAGCATATTCGAATTAAATATTATAAAATTTAAAAATTTAAAAAAAAAATTTATTTAAATAAATTAGGTATTAAAAAATTTTAATCCGGCAGATATAAAAACTAAAGCATTATTAAAAGCAACGTTTTAGCATTAAAAAAATATAATAAGTGTTAAAAAATATAAAAACGTTATACGGTTTAATTAGTTAATAGGATTGCTGTTTTTTTATTTTAATGCTTTTTATTTTTTTTAACAAAGTGGTAAAAAAAAAACTTAAAGGTTTTTATATAAAAGCAATCGGGACGACGGGTATTTTTTATATATAAGGCGTACTAAAATTTTGTTTAAGGTGGGGTGTTGCATATTATAACAACCGTAAATTTTAGTACAAGGATAGCACGTAATTAGAGGTATTATAAAAGTATCTCCGGTCAAGGTTTGCCTAGTACTAGGCTATAACTTTATATTTTTTACTTAATAGATACAGCGTATTATAGCACTATAATGTACTATATTTTACCCTTTATACCTACTTTTAACACCGGTACCTGACTACTTACTTTATAACTACAGTGAAATCTACCAATCCTTGCTACTTCATTCTTAATGAAGCAAATATTAAATTATAAGAGATTTGGATGAGGATTACGAAGTAAGTCTGTAACATTCAACTAGCGGAAAGATAGAAAGAAAGCTACCTAACTTCACCGTTCGTAGCTGTTACCGAGAGCCCGAAGCATTACGACGCCAGGGCGATACAACAGTTCGAGTCGAGAAATCATTACCTTCTAAAGAATCTTCCTGAGCTCGCCTAGGAGTTCTTTTGCGGTTGCGCGATTTTCGGGATCGACTTGAATAAGACGATTTTTGATCAGACTAAGGAGGTTCCCCAGTCTAGTATCTTGAGCACACTGAGGATCTTCCCCTAGTGACTTGAGCCATTTGGATACTGCTGGGTTCACTTCTGCACACCCATTAGTGAGTATGTAGTAAGGCGCCATGTCTGTTTCCCTTTTGCGTATTCCTCTAAACTCGTCAATCGTTTGTTGGCCATAGAGCAACCAAATGATAAACTCGAGGAATATGCACCCAGTTGACCACATGTCGTATTTTCGACTCCTTGCCTTTCTTTCCGTCTTATCTAATTCAACTTCTGGAGCCTCGTAGTCTTTTGTGGAGGCTTTGGTGAACGTCCCTTCTTTTCGATGCTCTGTCGCTTCTTTGTGGAGTTTGGATATACCAAAATCTGTAATGACCAATCTCCCATACTCTCCATCCGCAGGGTGGTAATTAACAGGGGTTTTGAAGTAGAGGATGTTCTCGGGTTTCAAATCGCCATGTCGACAGTTCTTCTCATGTAAACTACCCAACGCTTCAACGAGTCCGAGCATTTGCTGAAAGCACCACCCAAAAAGCTCAGGGCCTCGTGTCTGAACGACGTTCGGATCACGCTTCCAGAAACTAAGGAGATCGCCTCCATCGGCCCAGTCAAATATAACGCAGTACATTTCGCCTTGTTGGATAGTAGCAATATGCTGGATGAGATGTGAATGGTTGAGTTTGTGGATTTCTGCCAAGTTTTGCATCTCTTTTTTAAACGGGGCAAGCCCTTTAGTCCCACGGAAGAATTTAAGAGCAACCTTGTGGTGATTCTTGGATGTGGGCTTTTGATACATTTGTTAGTATGCGATGGGTGCGTATCTTAGCAATATATTTGAATGTTTTACTCACAGAATGGGCTGCATGGAGCTGAGCGCTGTAAACTTCGCTTGTGAGAGTCGTTGCAATGTGGGCGACATCGAAGATTGGTAGAGGAATTCTGCTGTCATCTAAATCGATGTGTTGACCCCGCGTGATAACCTTTGGTGCGAGGACATTCCATTGCTGAAGATAGAAATAGTTGACATCCCTTGGATTCCAGCTCGAAAATGATTTGAACACCCCCTTTTTTTTGGAGACTAGTGTTTTGACTTTTTTCCCCCCAGCTTCCTTGATTTCGAATGGGAGGTACTCGTCTGTGAGCCCATCCTTCAATAAATCCAGAATGGCATTGTCTTCGTAGGAACAGAGTCCAAGTAACCCGATCACTCTCCTCGTTTCCTGCTGTTTGCCATTGGGGTTTCCCACCAGATCATGTCGGGGTTTTGGAATTTCAGTGGCAGAACCTGCACGCTCCCAAAGCCACTCCCACAATGATTGTTGGGGCGATTGGTCAAGTGGTTGAGAGGTATTTCTTCTTGCAGTCATTTTTTGATAGATTTCTGCAATGAGTGGCTCGTCTACAGCGTCCAGTGGCAAGAACTGGCGACTTAATGGAGGAGACCCATAAGCACATGATATCAGCTTCTCTTGGATTTGATGAGACAACGTAAAATCCATGGTTATGTGGACTTGGACTTGAGGGAAGCTGCCTCGTTGACTTCATAGATAGATTATCGGCCTAAATGGAAGGCTAGAATAATAGCATTAATGAGTAATTAATGAGATGAATAGTTCATCGTTTAGTGACAGTAATAGGAAGGCTGCCCTGTATGAAAATCAAGCCTATAACCTGACAAGACAAAGTCAAGGCGAACTTGATTACGCAGCTAACGGAAATTTCTGGGGGGTTATGCCTTGCTACTTATAATGCTAGTGACTATGTGGGTGTCATACTGGCAGGTAAGAGCGCGGACCACAAGACACATACATGATGCCAGACTCTCGCGCTGAATTTGATGGTAGTATTTATTGTAGTGTTGTTGCCTTATATCGTATGGTGTGTCAGAGCACCCTGCTGATGCAGCGTCACCTGCGGCCACAGTAGTAAATGCACGGCGCCAGCATAATCGTCAATCTTTTAGGGCTGGGAGAAGTCCCAAAAAATAGAAGTCTGCGTGGTAAAGATAAGCACCCCGGACTTTCCCAACCCATATTACAGGTCACTCTTAGAGCGACTTGTGATATGCACGTACCCCAGTAAGTCGTGGGGGCAGAATTGTGCTTGCAAATCATGAATTGAAGAAGACAAATGGTGAGAGTATGCATTCTTTTTGAACGCGATATAGACGATAAACTTGCGTATCGGATCATTGTCTCTACTATTCAAATAAAATATTTAATTGTAGTTTACAAGAGTAAATTTGATAAATTTGAAACTTGGACTAAGTGTCTTCATATTGAGACACGCATCTTCCTCCCCTCTCTTTCTTACTCCCTAGCGCCTCTCCCCCCCCTCCCTTTATTCTTTTTCTTTTTTTCGCATCTGTATTGACGGCTGCGGACCCCGGGCCCAGCGCGATCTTGCACAACTGCACACCTGCGATGCCTGCACCTAGGTATGCGCACTTGAATGCATGTAATACAAGTAAATCGCTGGATGACCGCTCCGATACCCTGCTCTATTGGACATGTATGTTCAGGGGTCACGAATATAATGTTACTGCATACCTACTAGGTACGCGCACTCGCAGTATCATTTCGCCACAGAACGAGAAGAGGGGTAAGACGTATTCATCGAATGTGGTTCTTGCGGCTCTGCTGAGCCAATAACATTGGGTCCCTGATGAATCTAGGCTTCCTTATTGTAACTTGGTCTCATACTGTCGCACCCCGAAGCTTGGCTCCTGCATGTCAATCAATATTTATTGGAGGTAGTCAAGTATTTCAGCCAGTTGGAATGCATGGAGGTTTGTAGTGGTGTGGTGTGGCCGTAGTAGTAATGCATCGTCATTCGGGTAGATGGTTATATTTCGTGCCTAGGCACTCATTTCAGCAGGATTTTAATTCCAAGAAAGTCAACCCGTTGCTCAGGGGGCGGTGTGTGTTAAGATAGCAGTAATTAAATGTAATGCTAATCCCGCCAAATCGCATAGCCATTCCACGCAGAGGTGCAGAAAATGACTAGGTACCTAGGTTGTAGGTACACCGAGTGCATATGAACAGGTACCTAGGTACCTTCAGATACTTTTCCACGAGTACACACGTCTATGGCCTGTCTTGCCCACATACATGCTGCATTAGTACTTCGCTGTACATGTTGATCTCCACGTGTACACTTATATGGCTCATCTTACCCATGCTGTAGGTGTGGTAGGTAGGCTGTTCACGTAGGTACCCAATATACGAAGGCAGTGCCCAGCCCGAAAATGCGGTTTATTCACCCAGATATCTAAAGTATCTATGACTGTAATGTGTAGTCGCTTACTCTACCACTACGTGGACTTGCATGCTGGCCACATCGCCACATGCTGGAACCACCAGAAAATTTCTTCTGATGCTTTTGGGTAAGAAGCTTTCTAGTATTGTATTTATGCTATATTAATATACTTAACATGTAAGACACTTGTAGTCTTAATCAATCACTGCGCCAGTTTTGTGTTCCTAATTTCAAAAGTCCTACCCACCTCGCAAACACCCCAGCTCGGTCCATAATGCTCCTACGCATGATTATTAGTATTTTTCGACGAATCATGGGTCAAATAAACCTATTCCGGTCTGCAGCCTATATGCAGGAGATTCAAGGCAACATCGGGCGCGCCCTAGTCCAAAGCAGCTTCGGCGGGGAGTTTCTACCAGAAAACTCGTTGTTTAAGACAATTGAGGACATAGATTTCAGCCGCTTGTTGCCTGGCGCTTCGAAAGATCTTATCACTTTCATCAAAGAAAAAGCTAAAAGGGTTTTTTTAACCGCGCTATTATCAGTTGATGACCTCGCCGGGCCCACGTTAGTAGTGATGGCCGAGAGCTTTCAGAGAAATGGAATCACTGATGAGAACCTCCCCGTTGAGGATATTTCGAAGCCCGGCAGATGCATCCACCCAGATAGCTATGTCCGATGCCGGTGCACGAAGTGCTCCCGTGCATGTAAATCAGCTTGTCCCCACGATCCAGCCTTGAACTCATTCCATCTGGAAGTATGGAGAATTCCCAACTTTCAGGCCTTCATTCATAAACAGTGGATATTCATGGCGCCCGTGTTCAAGAAACACAATCTCCAGATGTTTCATAAAGACCTTGGAAGAGAGACAATTCTGCCTTTCATATGGAAAGACTCCGAACCGCGAAGTGGTCACTTCAGCAATGTTTTTCATGCAAAACTACACGGGGCGCACCAAGAAGAATATAAACAGGTATGAAATCCCGAAACCGGACATCATTTTCTGTTTAAATAATCGTTACATTTTTACAGGATGAGACAGCGCATTTAGAAGTCGCTGTGAAAGAACTCAGGAATGTTTTAAGCAACGAAACAGGTTATAACCCCGAGACTTCATGGTGCCTTGAAGTAGCCGCGTTGAACGAGCTTAGCGAGTTGCGAAACAACCATTTGATCCATCCTATTGCTGCGTTCAAGTGGCAGGCCAGTCAGTGTTCTCAGAGCCATATTCATGTTTCTTGCTCACCTTAATTTTGAATACGAGCAATTCTAAACATCTCACCATTTTCGCTGATCTAAGCCACTGCTGACTTCGATTGTTTAGCCAACTACATTGTGTTTCCATGGGCTAATGGTGGTACCCTGAGGGATTTCTGGGAAGAAGCTAAAGAAGCCCATTTTGATCTCGATAGGCACCGGGTCAAAGAGTTCTTGCAGCAGTTTTGTGGCTTGGCTGGTGCTCTCTGCCAATTACACGGTACTAATACGAAAACAGCTACAGCCCTCGCTGAGGCGGCGGCAAGGAAAGCAGGTTCACCCCGAAATGTCTCACGATCGTTTGACTTCAAGCCTCAACCTCCTTTCTTTAAGACCGAAGGCCTTGGGGAAGCCGAACTATCACAGACAGACAATACGCCCAGGATTATTCTTTCGAGTGAAGATAAAGATAATGATGTTAAGCATTGGCGTCATGGGGATCTCAAACCTGAAAATATTCTGGTCTTCCAAGATTCAACGTGGCTCGGAACTTTAAAGATCGCGGATCTCGGGCTGGCCAAGCAGCATCAGTTCGCTACGGAAAGTCGACATCAAGTCACGTCTACTAGGCACACTACGCTGCACTATAAAGCACCTGAAGCTGTTACTAATGTCAAAGAACCCAGGTCTCGCCGATATGATGTGTGGTCGATGGGTTGTATCATTCTAGAGTCTATCATCTGGCTTCTTTACGGTTCTCAAGGGCTGGATCAATTTTATCTCGAAAGCAAGCACTTACGAGATTACACGGGACAGACTCTTTACTTCACAACCAGGACTTACTCAAAGGATGGCGGCTCCGAGCTTGTCACTTCAGTAAGCGAAATAGCGAAGCATTGGATTACAGAGATTTTAGAAAAGGATCCTGAATGCAGCACCCAATATTCTGCTATTCGGCATTTACTGGAATTGGTCAGAGACAGACTGCTCGTTGTGGAGATACCTAGTAAATCAAGGCCGAATGGTACAGGTTATCGCGCCACGTCTGCGGAGCTGCTGAGAGAATTGGAGAACATTAAGAGAACTGCGGACGATGACGACGAGAATGAATACCTGTTTACAGGCACGAGCCGAAAATACGTTAAAGTGCCTTCGCCTTTTTGCGCACCGAATGAAACGATTGCTGAGCCAAAGATCTCCGAGCCACATGATTGTCTAGGAGCTCATCATCTGCCAACGCACGCCTCGTTTCAACATGCACTGGTAAGTTTGCCAGATGCTTTAATAAACGACTATTCAAATTACTAACAATAATTAATATATTTAAGAATGTATGAATCTCTCATTCTTTGATATGCTATGGACTACTTACTAACTGGTAGTTTTGTTGACACTAAAGACTGTAAGTAATTGCTTGCCAATTTTGTGAAGCTAAGAAGCTAAAATGGGCCACAGTATGTAAGCTATAGATAACCAAGCTTCCCGTTACACAGTTTGAGGTTGGATTCTAATCACAATTCCTGGGTGTCTTTTTTGGCTATAGAGAGTAAGTTTCCGACCCTTTATAAGATCCCATGCCCCACTAACATAAAATGTGCAGCATGTGAGCAAAATCACCGCCGCAAGTGATGCTAGTTACATCTAATACTAACCTCAGAACTACTGGATTATTAGGAGGTATGTTTTTATCCTCAGATTAATCTGTGGCTCTACTTCATGATATGCTAACTGTAGCGGTGCTAGAATGTAAGTGATTTTATTGCAATATCTACACTACAACTAATTGAATTTAGTTGGATAGCTTCTGGATATTCGTGGAAGACGGCAATTTGTGCCCCAGAATAATGGAAAGCAAGGAATTTGACATTTCATCCGTCTTTCCAAAAACCACGACGCCGGTGTCACTATGTAGGCGCTGCCTTATCCTCAATTTCGGAAGCTTTGGTTTCGTTGGGAGCGAACCGCTATCCTTTATGAAAGCAAGAGCAGTGGCGTGTGAATTATGTCAACTACTTCTCCAGATGTATGGCCTCGGTATTGGAGATACTGTGGAAGTTTGGAGAGTTCAAGGCGGGCTCACGAATCGTGACGGCGGAACCCCAATTTTATCTATTTACAGGGTGCCTTGTAAGTAAACCCAGTACAGAATGACCTCAACTTCGGTGCTAACAGAACTTTACAATAGCTGGTAAAGAAACCTTGGATGGACAAGTGCCAGACATTCCGCTTGGTTTCCCAAAACTAGCAGATGTTTCGAGCCGAACATATTTCGAGATTTTGCGTCAATGGCTAAAGGACTGTGACATTAGTCACACAGGCTGCCATCAAGAGGACGCGGAAAAATCACTCATCAATGTGCCGACCAGACTACTCGACCTTGAGGATGAAGACTCGCGAAGTATCCATTTGATTGAGACTCGGCACATCCAGATAAGTCAAATTCAGAATTTAAAGTACATCGCTTTGTCCCACCCATGGGGTGATAAAGCTGAGCATAACCATTATTGCACTACACAAGAGACTATCGCGCACCATAAGGCCGGAATAGATATTGGTGTGCTTCCACATACGTTCAAAGACGCTATTCAAGTAACAAGAAAGCTTGGGTTGCGATACCTCTGGATCGACTCGCTATGTATTATACAGGGAGCAGGTGGCGACTTCGAGTACGAGGCGAAACGTATGGAGACAGTGTTTTCTTCCGCATATTGCGTAATCGCTGCAACATGCGCCAGCGGAGCGTCGAGTGGTTTTCTTAGGAGCAGACCAGACAGAAAGGTAGTGAGATTGGAAAGGCCTGGAGAACCCCCCTTATATGTCTGCGAATCTATCGACAATTTTCAGCGGGACGTTATCGAAGGGCCACTTAACAAGCGGGGCTGGGTCTTGCAGGAAAGAGCACTGGCCCGACGAACTATCTACTTTACAAAGAATCAGACATACTGGGAATGCGGAGAGGGTGTTCGCTGTGAAACGATGGCCAGGATGAGAAAGTGAGTTCCCAATGCCCATCTTACTAAACCATATGCTCTTTAATTGCCTGGCTAACAAGCCATAAACTAGCAACCAAGCTGCTTTACTTGGTGACCCAAAGTTCCCCAAAGTAGCCACCGATTCAACTAAAGGGGGGCGAATACGTCTCTACGAACTGCTGTATAAGCAGTATTCAACGCTGGAATTCACTAGAAGTTACGACAGACCATTGGCGATTGCCGGATTGGAACAACGCCTGATCCACGCCTTTAGCACGCAAGGCGGATATGGTGTGTTCGCTCGGTACTTTGGCCGGGGTCTCCTCTGGCAGCGAGACGTCACATTGGTGCCACATGCTATGAAGCCAATCGAGTTCCCCAAGTCGCAAAAATACAAGGTACCCTCGTGGTCCTGGATGGCGTATGAGGGCGCTATCAATTTTATGGATCTACCCTTCGGCGAGATAGAGTGGCAGGAAAATGAAGTTCGATCTCCCTGGAACCACAGTCTCGATACAACTTGGTTCACCACTAACATGGAAGAGAGGATTGATCTCACGGTCACTACTAGAGATTTCTTTGAGTCGGCGGACAACCACATTGTATATGACAGAGGGGAAAGACCGAAGGATCAGGTTGTGAAGTGCGTGGTAGTTGGTAAGAGAAGGAAAGCAGAGGTTGATGCTAAACGGATTCACTATGTTCTGGTGGTTGCTCAAAAGGGGGGTGCGGGGCACGATGCGGGGTACGAAAGAATAGGGGTTGGGTCCCTTCCTGGGAGCTCAATTGCCCTCGAGGGAGCTGGCATTCAAGCACATGTTTTCTAACATGATGGGCGCTGCCAGCATCGTTCAGAAGTCATTCGTTTAACAGCTCAAACACTACTTAGATTCCGTATTGCATAGAAATTGTAAGCAAACATAATCGCGACATTGAATGTGGTTCTGGTCGGCTTCATATCCTGACTTGCGAAGCGACCGATAGGGGAATCGAATTGAGTATATGCATAAGTCAGGGATGGAAATTGTTGGTCGCAGAGGGAATTTAAATCTTGATTTTCATTAGGCACATACCAAGCTTTCAATTTCATGTACACTTATTCCGTACAACGTGGCTTGATACGAAGCACTCCTAGCGGATCCTTCTTCATGAGTACGGGAGGGGTATCTGAGTATCACCCAACCGTAATCTTCAAGTGGGAGATGGATATCATACCCAAAGCCAGACTGTTAACAGAGCGTCTAACTTAGGAGGAGGATCTAGGAAGCTGTATACGAGAAAATGACATACCGCAGTGGTAGTTACAAAGCTACTGCATGTAGCGTGAGTGAATACACCAAATGCAGGCGATTGTTCAATATGCCTGCAGCAAGTCTCATGGAAAAAAGTGAAAAGCGACGTCTCTCAAATACCGAGCGGCGTCCGTGATCACCGTCTCCGCCGAACCCAAATCAATCAGGTCAAAGGCTTTAACACATCTGGTATTATTTGAATATGCAGATACGCGAATTATGGAACGGGGCATCTAGCTTTACGGCCCAACCTATCGGACATTAAGACAGGTGTTAAGAAGATGCTGAGGATATCCGCTCGGGTCGTGTCCGCTCGTTCTGCCGTATGATCCGAAAAAAGAAACGGGCTTGGCATAGCGCCAATGTGTTTCACGGGATTGAGTACAAGACACCTACGATAGTGTAAATCCAGGTCTGCATGATCAATATTCCTAGAGTGGGAGCGGATTATTACACTCACATTGAGGTTATACTATCGTGTCGCAGACCTCGTACCCCGACCTGTCGGGATGAATGACTCCACGACTCGAATCTACTCTTCAGCTTGTCCGCAATCGATTTTTCAATACTAATAGACAATGAAGAGTAGGTGCTGCACTTGCAGCAGCAGTCAAAGAATATTCGGATGTCAAGGATCGGTAGTTCGGTCGCGCGCGGGGCAATTCCTGCATGATAATGCCAGTCGTAGGTATAAACGAACTCCCTACCCAATGTTTTGCCTCATACTCTGCAGATAGGATGTGAGAATACGAGAAAGGAGCAAATGCGGAGTGCAAGATGGCTTTCCCCATATGGCATGTGGACATGCATCCTAGCCAATGGGTGGCTTTTGAGTAGCAAGATTCTAGCTAGTGACATTGAGCAACAGGCGTATCCCGTACAGAACACGAGACGTGTCACCCTTCCGCAGGAGAAGAGGTATTTGCCAGAGTATAAGTCAGTCGGCTTGTCGTTTTGCCCCGAGGGAATGTTTGCAAAATAAGATACGTGTGAGGTGTCGGATGTTAGGCAAGCAGGACATCTGCACTCAGGCAGAATTTGGAGTTTGAGTGGAAAGAGGAGAGACAGAGTCACAGAGCAGAGGAGTGATGTGTGTGCTTCGGGGTGGTGGGTATCTATTTGAGATGCTTGCAGGGGACCAGGATTCTGAGATCAGCTTAGCGAACCATTGCCACAGTGCGATTGAAAATCGATAGCGAACATGTACTGCAGAATTCTGTTCTCGACATCGCCCCAACCGTATACCAACAGTAGGAAGTTTCTATACTACGATTTCGTACATTTAAACAAATACCTAATAATCTGATCAGCTGTTCTGTGCATATTTACGGTCGAACTTGTGTCGGTGATTATGCTAAAATATTTTGGTTGTTTGGGTTCTTTTGTTTTCGCCACAGCCAATAGAACGAAATGAAAAACGCCTCCTCTAAGTCGTGGCCAGCTCTGGAATGAAGAATCTGGTAGATTCACCTTTGGCCATACAGTGCCGGAGACTGTCGAGCTACGATGCAAAGACCCCTACCAAGCTAGTGCAGCTATACTACGAAGCTAACCGAACCGAACCTAGTCTTGTCCATGCCGAATTGATATGGGCATTTCTTCCCCGGAGCCCCTTAGTATACAAACTTCTCATCACAGCTTTCTTTACGAGCTCCAACCCTCTTCCCTCGTTATCCTTCTGCTAACCTTGACCCGGTGCACTCGTTTATCCAAATCTTGGTCATTTAGCTTCCCAGTCTTGTCAATCTCATCCAAGACTCTTTTTACTAATACTTGTTTTTTTTTAATATCTTGTGAAATCTAATACCTCGTTGACTAAAGTTTCCCACTCGTTTTCGTTTGCATCCAGTCCACAGACCTTCAGCCGATATCCTCATCCACGTGAAACAACATGGTGTCTTTGAATTCCGCTGTGGTTACGGCCACCCTTCTATTCGCCTCGGCCCAGGCTCAGCAGCTGTATACCATCGATCCCACGAGCGTCCCATTGAGCCTAAGGGGTATGTTGTTTCCCGTCCAGTGTATCACGAGGCGATGGGCTCGGTTCTAACGCAACGCGTCTAGACAATTGGTGCGACCAAGAGAAGAGCACATGCCCTATCATCTGCCAGCAGGTTCCACCGGGAGGTTTCCAAGTCAACGAATGTGACCCCGTATGTCGATGTTCCGCTACACTTCCCGAAATCTCTCGCGAAAGATATGCTAATCGTGGAGATAGTACGCCTTGACCTACGGTTGCGTCTGCGACAATGGCATGTCACCGAACCTATCCGAGTACTCGCTCACCCTCCCCTTCTTCATCTGCCAGGAATGGGGCAACCAGTGCGTGACGGGCTGCGGCAGCAACTCCGCCTGTGCCAGCGATTGCCGACAGAACCATCCGTGCGGTGCCCTGAACCCCACGCGAGCGAACAAGACGTCGTCCTCGGCCAGCACTCCCTCGGCGACTGGGGCATCTTCGACTCCCAGTGCAGGCCAGGTGTTCGATGGTCTAGGTGACGATGGCGATGATAACTCCGACTCGAATTCCGACTCGAAACCTAACGCCGCTCCGTCGCTTCTCCAGTACGGCAGCATCGTTGGCGGTATCGTGTTGGCCGCTTGCGTTGGCTTGGGCTCACTCATCCTATAAGCCTTGATTAGGTGGGAGTTGTCCGTTCGTTTGATTTAAAGAGACCCAGGATGATGAATGCTACATGGCTTGACGTTGTTGCTGCACCATCTACCGTAAGCCCGATGGTGTTGGTCAAGATTGGCTTGATATCGAAAGCGAATGGCGTTGGGATAATTGAGAATATCCGTTGGGTATCACATATTTGGCGTCTTCGGTTGCATCTTACATTGCGGTTCGCCTGCCGTCATCGATTGCGTTGTATACAAGCTGGTCAGCATTCCCTCGTTCTGAAAGAGGAATTGAACTCTTTTTCAATAATAATTACAATACAAAACACCAGCTTGTAAATGGGACACTTTCTCTACTATTTTTTAGCCTTCCTTATACATATTAGATGCAGCTAACACCTACGTCGTCTTTCCACACCGGAATGTTGAGTCGAACAAGGCACTTATCATGTGCGTAGAATACAACATACAACGCGTGCTGTTCAGGCCAAAATGATATCTATCACATTCCATACAAACATTGGCCAGCAGGGATCAGAGTTGAGGGTCTGCTCAGTAGGTGCATTCTTCGTGTTTGGGCACCAGATTATTTCTCCCTGTCGACTTCTCTATAGCACGACCGTCTCCAAGTCGCCCTCTTCGACCTTCAAGAATTCTATCATCTTCCTTAGCCCTTGCTTGTCCCCTTCCAACGTGCCAGCTAACTCGCGGTCAACCCATCCATTCGTGAAGCCGCCTCCGGAATCAATCAGCCACGCGTCGTCCGCCTCGTCGATAACAACGTTGCTCGCCTTCACATCGCCCCAGATCACCCCCATTTCGTGAAGTTCGTCGACCATCCCCTGAATTTGCGATGCCCAATTCTGTCTTCTCGCCACTGACGTCGCCGGGATACCGACTTTTGCGAGCTGGCGTCCCGGGATCCATTGACGGAGCAACCCGATGATTCGCCCGTTCTCAGCATGCGTGACGTAGCCCAGAAGCTGCGGAACGTGCATCAACATGGCATGGGACCGACGGGCCTCTCGTATCTTCTGCATGTTTTCTACTTCTCGTTCTAGGTCAAGATGCAGCAAGCCCATTGTGTTTGCTTTGCAGAGCATATCATGGCCGTCGACCAGCACTCGGCCGACCAGGGCCCAACACCTATTACAAGAGCCTCAACGATCAAGATTTCTCCGGGCGAATACTGAAGAACGTCGTCATCAATGTCGAGATATATAGGGGCAATCGTAGGCCTCCCGTCGACAGTTCCAAGACGGAAGGTAAGGGTTGTAGGGTAGAGAAACGAGTGCAAATCTTGTTTTTTTTTTGGGGGGGGGGGGGGGGGGGGGGTCCGGGGGGCGAGAGCTAGGAACAGGCGCACACGCGGCTTGGAT